>CAUYLG010044235.1:0-99704 GCA_963573385.1 Cacajao melanocephalus | reverse complement strand
ACTGGCACTAGATAATGGTACCCTCTCTCACCCTTCCTATTCAATATAGTATTGGAAATCCTAGCCAGAGCAATCAGGCAAAAAATAGAAATAAAGGGTATTCAATTAGGAAAGGAGGAAGTCAAATTGTCTCTATTTGCAAACGACATGATTGTATATTTAAAAGACCCCATCGTCTCAACCTAAAATCTCCTTAAGATGATAAGCAACTTCAGCAAAGTCTCAGGATACAAAATCAATGTGCAATAATCACAAGCATTCCTATACACCAATAACAGACAAACAGAAAGCCAAATCATGAGTGAACTCCTATTCACAATTGCTACAAAGAAAATAAAATACCTAGGAATACAACTGACAAAGGACATGAAGGACCTCTTCAAGGAGAACAACAAACCACTGCTCAACGAAATAAGGGAGGACACAAACAGATGGAGAAACATTCCATGTTCATGGTTAGGAAGACTCAACATTGTGAAAATGGTCATAATGCCCAAAGTAATTTATAGATTTAATGCTATCCCCATCAAACTACCATTGACCTTCTTCACAGAACTGGAAAAGCAACACCTTAAACTTCATATGGAACCAAAAAAGAGCCCACAAAAAAGAGCCAAGACAATCCTAAGCAAAAAGAGCAAAGCTGGAGGCATCATGCTACCTGACTTCAAACTATACTATAAGGCTATAGTAATCAAAAGAGCATGGTACTGGTACCAAAACAGATATAGACCAGTGGAACAGAACAGAGGCCTTGGAAGTAATGCCACACATCTACAACCATCTGATCTTGGACAAACCAGACAAAAACAAGCAATGGGGAAAGGATTCCCTGTTTAATAAATGGTGTTGGGAAAACTGGCTAGCCATGTGCAGAAAGCTGAAACTGGACCCTTTCCTTACATCTTATACAAAAATTAACTCCAGAAGGATTAAAGATTTAAACATAAGAAGTAACACCATAAAAACCCTAGAAGAAAACCTAGGCAAAACCATTCAGGACATAGGCACAGGCAAGGACTTCATGACTAAAACACCAAAAGCAATGGCAACAAAACCCAAAATAGACAAATGGGATCTAATTAAACTTAAGAGCTTCTGCACAGGAAAAGAAACCACCATTAGAGTGAACCAGCAACCAACAGAATGGGAAAAAATTTTTGCAAGCTACCCATCTAACAAAGGGCCAATATCCAGAATCTACAAAGAACTGAAACAAATATACAGGAACAAAAACAAAAAACTCCATCAAAAAGTAGGCAAAAGATATGAAGACACTTTTCAAAAGAAGACATTTATGAGGCCAACAAACATATGAAAAAATGCCCATCATCACTGGCCATCAGAGAAATGCAAATCAAGACCACATTGAGATGCCATCTCATGCCAGTTAGAATGATGATCATTAAAAAATCTGGAGACAACAGATGCTGGAGAGGATGTGGACAAATAGGAATGGTTTTACACTGTTGGTGGGAGTGTAAATTAGTTCAACCATTGTGGAAGACAGTGTGGTGATTCCTCAAGGATCTAGAACTAGAAATACCATTTGACCCAGCAATTCCATTACTGGGTATATACCTAAAGGATTACAAATCTATCTATTATAAAGACACATGCACCTGTATGTTCACTGCAGCACTGTTTACAATAGCAAAGACTCAGAGCCAACCCAGATGCCCATCAAACATAGACTGGATAAAGAAAATATGGGACATATACATCATGGAATACTATGCAGTCATAAAAAAGGATGAGTTCATGTCCTTTGCAGGGACATGGATGAAACTGGAAACTTTCATTCTCAGCAAACTGACACAAGAACAGAAAACCAAACACTGCATGTTCTCACTCATAAGTGGATGTTGAACAATGAGAACACAAGGACACAGAGAGGGAACTTCACACACTGGGGCCTGTTGGGGCATGGGCAGCTAGGGGAGGGATAGCAGGGGGTGGGGAGATTGGGGAGGGATAACATTAGGAGAAATACCTAACGTAGGTGACAGGGGAATGGAGGTAGCAAACCACCATGGTATGTGTATACCTATGGAACAATCCTGCAAGATCTACACATGTACCCCAGAACTTAAAGTAAAATTAAAAAAAAAAAAAGGAAAAAAAATTTGTTTCCTCTATTTCCAAAATTGTACTTCTTTGTGAACTGCATTGATATTAGGGTGGTATCTGAATTCTGTGGTATTGTCGTGATACACATGCTTCTCTGAATATCTCAATCATAAAGAACAGGAGTACAGATTCTTCTTCCCACATGTGTTATTTCATCTTCATGCTCCAAATGCAGAGTATAGCATAGAAAATATCTATAAAGGTGCATATCCAACTTTTAATAGCAGCACTCTGAGAAGTGGAATTAGGAGGTGAAGGAAAGAAATAAGGAATTTTTATTTTGTACTTTATAGTCTTCCATATTGATTTTTTATTTAAACCATTAACATATGTCAATTCTAAAAACTTGTCATTTCTTTTTTATCCATGATTAACTAGGTGTAATAGTAACAATAGTTACTGCTTATTAAGCACTCTCTACCAGTCCCTTAACATAATTTTCTTTAATATTCACAAAAATCCTGTAAGATAAGAATAAACATTCCCATTTTTACATAGGAAACAGATTCAGAGTGCTTATATAACATATGTATGGGCATACCAATACTAAGTGCCAGAGCAAAGAACTAAATCCAGGTCTGTCTGATCTGAGTCCATGCTTTTTTTGTCTACACTATAAAGGCCTTATTCACCCTAATTCCTTTGGATGACAAGAAATCTGTTTGTATGAGTGATAATGATTATAGTCCTCCAAGAATCTTTTAATAATTAAGAAGACCAACTATTAACAATAAAGTAGTAAGTGTAAATAAGAGACAAAAGAAAATTCCATGGACTGTTCTATAATGGGAAAAAGTCAGTCTGGTTTTTTGATTGTCAGATATTTTTGAGTGTTGCATTGTACAATTTTTTTTTGAACTGAAACCTAGGGATTGATACCACAAACCTTATGGTCCTAGCAGGAAATTCAACTCAGAGGAAAGGACTTTAATGAAGAGGAACTACCTTCAAAGGTGTGAGCAGGGTTAAGAAAACCAAGAAATGCTGGGGCACCCAGAGACCAGCAATAGCAGGGAGCCATTATCGTCCTCAGGCCTGAAGGGATTTCAGAGGACTGAAATAGTGTTATTGGAGCCTAGACCCGTAGAAGAGGGCCTGGAGGGCAAGAGTCATAGTTTTTCAGGTACGCAAACAGTACTAGAACTGAGACCCTAAAGTAGAGTGGGAGTGGAGAAGAAATACTCTGACTTTCTTTTCGTTCTTCTCACTGGTCTCCTCCATGTGCTTCCCATTGTCCAAGTCCAAACAGAAGTTGGACTAGGAGACCAAATGATGCAGTCCATGGGGTCAGACTCCCAGGGCTCAAAGTGGAGAATGAGTCTGGGGATGGGGCAAAGCAAATGGAGAGTAACTAGTACATTGCCTTATTGCTTTGCATTGTTTCTAGGATTAAGACAAAATTCTTCACATGACCTATAAGACCCTAGACTGTTTGATGCCTGATGAACTCTTCAGCTCTTTTTCATTCTCTCCATTCCAGGTGTATGGCTGTTATCCGTGCTTTGTTCTTGTTTCCATCTGTCACAAATGCCTTTCCATGTGCTGTACCCTTTTCTTAGATACTTCTTCCCTTTCCTTCCATTTTACCTATTAGTGTTTATATATGTTTCAAATTTTAATTCAAAATTTGCTTCCTTAGGGAAGCTTTTCCTGATCTCTTTGACCAGACTAAATCTTTTAAAAAGTAAGTTATTTTAGCCAAGAGTACCATTTCTTTGTATCATGTATCATAGTAGTAATTTATACATGGTACATTTCTGATTATTTACATTATTTACATGTGTCTGATTATTTAACAAACGGCTTCCTACACACTAGAGCAAAAGCTCCATGAAGGAACTGAGTCTGTTTTTGGTCACCAATATAGTTCTAGTGTCCACATGTTTTGTACTCAGTGGGTACTTAATAAATATTTGCTGAAAGGACAAATGAAAATAGAAGATGAATATCAGCCTCCAAAGGATTTGCATTCTATGTGACAAAGATAATATGTGCATGAATAAATAATGTAGGAGCAATTATAGGACAGCAATTATAGCAGTTATAGCAGGATCTCACAGTTTCCAAGAATGTTCTGTGATGTATTTGCATGTGTCTTATTGTCAAGTCTCTTGCTTGCAATAAGACACAAAATATATCATACAACAATGTGTCTAACACAGTATCTAGTATAGCCTGACTTGTACATAATGGGCATTCATTAAATATTTAATGTGTGTAGACAAATTATAAACTGTATATTAGACTTCAAAATGAGTATAAATAGGAATCATCAGAGCAGAATCACTTGTTTAAAACACAGGCTCCACTCCAGAGATAGCAATTTCAGTAGAACTTGACTAGAGTAAGCCTGAAAATTTGCATTCTAAATAAGCACCCTAAGTAATTCAGACACAAATGATTTAGAAAAACATGACCATAAGCTTCTGGGTGGCAGCATGATGTTCTGGTTAAACATACAGTTTGGGAGTCAGAGATTCTTGAGTTTGAATCTTGGTTCCCCTGCTAACTAAGTCAGAAATTTTTGGCTATAATATGGGCTATGGTAATATCCAATTCCTAAGACTATTGTGGAGATAAAAAATAAATGAGAAAGTGTATACCAAACATTTACTACGATTCATGTCATATAAATCTTCAGTAAATGGTAGAGTTAGTTTTTGATTGTCAGCGTTTAACTTGGTGCATAGATCATACAGGCATACCTCATTTTATTGTGCTTTGCAGATATTGACTCTTTTGCAAATTGAAGGTTTGTGGCAACCTAGTATACAGAAAGTCTGTCAGTGCCATTTTTTTCCAACAGTATATGCTTGCTTCATATCTCTGTGGCACATTTAGATAACTCTTGCAATATTTCAACCTTTTTCATTATTATTATATTTGTTACAGTGACCTCTGATCAGTGATTTTTGATGTTACTATTGTAATTATTTTGGAGTGCCACAAACCTCTCTCCCATAAATGATGATGCACCTAACTGATAAGTGTTGTGTGTTCTGACTGTTCTACTGGCCAGCCATTTGCCTGTCTCTCTCCCTCTCCTCAGGCCTCCCTATTCGCTGAAACACAACAATATTGAAATTAGGCCAATTAATAAGCCTACAGTGGCTCTCATTCAAGTTAAAGGAAGACTTGTCTCTCACTTTCAATTAAAAGCTATAAATGATTAAATTTGGGGAAGAAGGCATGCTGAAAGCTGAGATAGGCTGAAAGCTAGGCCTCTTACACCAGTTAGCCAAGTTGTGAATGCAAAGGGAAAGTTCTTGAAGGAAATTCAAAGTGCTACTCCAGTGTGAACACAAGAATGATACGAAACCAAAACAGCCTTATTGCTGATAAAGGGAAAGTTTTGGTGGTCCAGATGGAAGATCAGACCAGGCATAACATTCCCTTAAGTCAAAGCCTAATCCAGAACAAAACCCCCACTCTCCCAATTCTATGAAGGCTGAGAGAGGTGAAGAAACTGCAGAAGAAAGGTTTGAAGCTAGCAGGTTGGTTCATGAGGTTTAAGGAAAGTAGCAGTCTCTATAACATAAAAGTGCAAGTGCTGATGAAAAAAACTGCAGCAAGTTACCCAGAAGATCTAGCTAAGATCATTTATGAAAATGACTATACTAACTACAGATTTTCACTGTAGATGAAACAGCTTTATATTGGAAGATGATGCCATTGAGGACTTTGATAGCTAAAGAGGAGAAATTAATGCCTGGCTTCAACACTTTGAAGGACAGCCTGACTCTCTTGTTAAAGGATAATGTGGCTGGTGTCTTTAAATTGAAGCTGATGCTCATTTACCTTTTTGGAAATCTTAGGGCCCTTAAGAATTATGCTAAATCTACTCTGCCTATGCTCTATAAATGGAATGACAAAGCCTGGATGACAGTACATTTGTTTATAGCATGGTTTACTGAATATTTTAAGCTCACTGTTGAGAACTACTGCTCAGAAAAAAAAAAATTACTTTCAAGATACCATTGCTCATTGACAATGCACCTGGTTACCCAAGTGCTCTGATGTAGATGTTCATGGAGTTTTCATGCCTGCTAACAAAACATCCATTCTGTAGCCCATGGACCAAAGAGTAATTTCAACTTTCAAGTCAGAAATACATTTCATGAAGTTATAGCTGACATATATAGTATTCCTTTAATGGATGTGCACAAAGTAAATAGAAAACTTTTTGTTTTTTTGAGACAGAGTCTCACTCTGTTGCCCAGGCTGGAGTGTAGTGATGCAATCTCGGCTCACTGCAACATCTGCCTCCTGGGTTCAAGTGATTCTCCTGCATCAGCCTCCCATGTAGCTGGGATTACAGACACATGCCACCATGTCTAACTAATTTTTGTATTTTTAGTAGAGATAGGGTTTTACCATGTTGGCCAGGCTGGTCTCAAACTTCTGACCTTAGGTGATCCACCCACCTCAGCCTCTCAAAGTGCTGGGATTACAGGTATCAACCACCACACCTGGCCCAGTAGAAAACCTTTTAGGAAGGAATCACCTTTCTAGATGCCATTAAGAACATTTGTGATTCATGGGAGGAGATCAAAATATCACCATTAACAGGAGCTTGAAAGAAGTTGATTCCAACCCTCATGGATGACTTTGAGGGGTTCAAGACTTCAGTGGAGGAAGTAACTACAGATGTGGAAACAGCAAGAGAAGTAGAATTAGAAGTAGAATCAGAAGTGGAGCCTGAAAATGGACTGAATTGTTACAATCTCAGATACAACTTGAGCTAGTGAGGAATTACATCTTATGGATGAGCGGGATGAGCAAAGAAAGTGGTTTCTTGAGATAGAATCTACAGCTGATGAAGATGCTGTGAACACTGTTGAAATGACAACAAAGGATTTAGGACATCTCATAAACTTAGCTAATAAAGCATTAGCAGGGTGTGAGAGGATTGACTCCAACATTGAAAGAAGTTCTGCTTTGGGTAAAATGCTATCAAATAGCATCATTTGCTACAAAGAAATCTTTCATGAAAGGAGAGTCAATCAATGTGGCAAACTTCATTGTTGTCTTAAGAAGTTGCCACAGCTACCTCAGCCTTCAGCAACTACCACTCTGATCAGTCAGCAGCCATCAACATCAAGGCAAGAACCTCCACCAGCAAAAAGATTATGTCTCTTGAAGGCTCAGATGATTATTAGCATTTTTCAGCAATAAAGTATTTTAAATTAAGGTACATACATTTTTTTAAAATTTGAGACGGAGTTTTGCTCTGTCTTGCCAGGCTGGAGCACAGTGGCACAGTCTCAGCTCACTGCAACCTCCGCCTACCGGGTTCAAGTGATTCTTCCGTCTCAGCCTCCCAAGTAGGTGGGACTACAGGCACGTGCCAAACGCCCAGCTAATTTTTGTATTTTTAGTAGAGATGGGGTTTCACCATGTTGGCCAGGATGGTCTCGATCTATTAACCTTGTGATCCACCCACCTCGGCCTCCCAAAGTGCTGGGATTACAGGCGTGAGCCACCGTGCCTGGCCCATACATTGTTTTTAAGATATATTGCTATCACACTTAATAAAGCAGAATGGGAGGTGAAAGTTGTAGTGAGCCAAGATCATGCAACTTCACTCTAGCCTGAGTGACAGAATGAGCAAGTCTCCATTGCAACAAATATATAAATAAATAAACAAACAGAATCCAACAACAACTACAAAGTCATTTTGTTTTATTTTATTCTGCTATATTATGCTTACATTCTAGTTTTGATTAACTTCTTTATTTCAGTTTTGATTAACTTCATTTTATTCTGCTATATTATGCTTATGCTCTAGTTTTGATTACTTCTCTATTAGGCTTCTTAGATTACTAGGTCTTAAGATTTAATGAAAATTTTGCTTATTTTGTGTTGGATACAATTTTATTTTCATTTCTAGATTTGATAAGTGTAAAATGCAGAATTCACCTTTGTGCAATCTGTCTCAGTACAGCAGTGTATGGGAGCTATGGAAATAATATCTATTGATGAAAGTCTTCTTTTTATCCCTGATGCAATTCTCAGAGATCTTTTTCCTTTGGTGAATTACATATAGACAATGGACTTCTTTCTGGGGAACTACAGTCATCCCTTGGTGTCTGTGGGGGATTGGTTTCAAGACCTCTTGTGGATGCCAAAATCCACATATGTGCAAGTCCCTTTTATAAAATGGTATAGTATTTGCATATAACCTATGCATATCCTCCCATATATTTAACATTGTCCCTAAATTACTTATAATGCCTAATACAATGTAGATGCTATGTATATAGTTGTTATACTGTTTGTTTAGGGAATAATGACAAGGAAAAAAGTCTGCACTTGTTCAGTATGGATACACCATTCTTTTTTTTCCCCAAACATTTTCAATCTTTTGGTTGAGTGCACAGATGCAGAACCTGTGGATATAGAGGACTAACTGTGTGTTATTTTAGAGTGGTAAATGAATTTGGGCAGGTGCTATATTTGGTATGTTTGTCCATCTATTTTTCCTACTACTCGCCAGTTATATAAGACAGTATGAGTAATAAGACTTCTGACATTTTAAAGGCATAATACCATTATGTAAAGATTTAAAATTTTCTTGTAAATAATATCTCTGTACTTTTCTGGGGTTAGGAATTACCCTTTTATTTATTTATTTTTTTATAGTGACAAGATCTTACTCTGTTGCCCAGGCTACAGTGCAGAGGCACTATCATAGCACACTGCAGACTCCTGGGCTCAAGTGATCCTCCTGTCTTAGCTTCCTGAGTAGCTGGGACTACAGGTATCCATCACCACACCCAGCTAATTTGATTTTATAGTGGCACAGTCTCTGTTTTACCCGGCTGGTCTTGAATTCTTGGCCTTAAGCCATCTTCCTGTCATGGCCTCCCAAACTGTTGGGATTACAAACGTGAGCCACCATGCCTGGCTCTGGAAGTACCTTATTTTTAAAGGACTGGCATGCATTTCATTTTCCCCACAGTACAGAAATCATGGCTTTAAATACTAAATCTTTGCTTCTTAAGTTTGACAATACTGATTAGAAAGAGACTGTTAGGGATAGATGAATGGTTTTCATAGGCAGGACTCATCTGTTGTGCTAGGTAGAGGTCATAAATTTATTCATGTTGAAAACAAGTTAGATACTTGGTTTAGGAAGAAATGAAGAGTAATGCTGAGCTAGGAGAATTAATTGCTTTCCTAGCATAGAATGTTACATAAATTTATTTTTTAGTACCTAAAAATATCTTAAAATAAATTTTGAAATTGATGCCATGAATTGAATCATAGTTGAGTTGGAGGAAAAATGACAGATATCTATGAGTGAATTATTAGTGTTTTCCTCATTATATGTAAATAATACTTCTGTCGTACTATCAGAGTATAGACTTAGAATTTTTTAAATTCTTAATGTTGAGGAGGTTTACAAATACACTTATATTTGTTCATATGGTTTAATATGGGACACCATGGCATTTACGTCTAGGAGTGTAATTTTAGAATAAAAGTTAACTTTTATTATGTTGAAAATTGTGACAAAGAACGTTTAGTTTACTCTGGTCTTAAGAAACTATTTAAACATAAAAAGAGATGAGATTAAATGAAAAGTTAAAGCTTCTTCTATTAAAAATTCTTAAAATTGAAAGATAAATTTCAAATTGGGATAAAATATTTATAACTGATATAATAGAGAATTAGGATTCTTATTTTGAAAATAATATTAATGAAAAAACTGGATAGAAAACATCACTAGAAGAATCACACACACAAAGATTATATATAGTGAATAAACATGAAAATTAGTCAAATAATTACAATCAAATAAATAAAAGGTAAATCAAATCACCATCAAAGATAAATAATGCTGAAATACTCTTTGTTGAGTCTCAACTTTTTAGTGACAATAATGCTGTTCAGAGTATGGTAAGATGGAGATACTCCCAGAACTACTAGTGGAACTAGGAATTGGTACAACATTTATGGAAAGTAGTTTATTCTTATTCTTATTGTTTATAATTTGACTAAGTTCAACCTTACTTCTAGGAATAAGGCTTAAAATATTAACCAGAAATAACAAAAGATTTGTGAATAAGTATACTCATCACATCATTAATGGAAACGGAAAATGAAAAGTGGAAAATGCTCTAAATGCCCAACAGTAAGAGAGTAATTATTAGAACAAATCATATGAAAGTGGCAGTATTTGACTGTTATTAATATTTAAAAACATCAGTTTCATCTGATTCAGTATAATGCATAATACTGTGGCTATGATATGGTAGAATTTTATGCAGATATAAAATAGTGTTTATAAATAATCTCTAATAAAATGAAAAATGCTCACTATATCAGAGACTATGAAAGTAGGATATCAAACTTTAGGACAATACTGATTTTGTAAAAGAAAAAACAATGTGTGTGTGTGTGTGTGTGTGTGTGTGTGTGTGTATATATATATATGTCTATATGGAGTGATATAAAAAATATGATTTACCAAAACACCTTTTGGGGAGAGCCCTTATTTATTTGGAGAAAATCCTTCATAAACTGCTTGGAGTGATTTTTCGGACTCCAAGCTGGATATTCAAGTTCAAAAGTTGGTAAACTGTCTTCTAAATAGAGAGTCTCTTGTTTATATTTAAGTTTGGGTATGGGACCTAGAGAAGACCTCTGCAGGGGGAGACAAATGAAAGCAAAGGTGGGAAGGAAGCGCTACTTAGGAGGTTGGGACAGGCTGCATTGAAGAGGGGTTTGGGAGAATGAAAATGTCTAAGGAGGATTCTAAATTTGTTAGCTGTTGAGAAAGCTCACTAAAAAAATCTTCAATGGGCTGAGTACGTTAGTTCACACCTGTAATCCCAGCACTTTGGAAGGCTGAGGCGGGGGATCACCTGAGGTCAGGAGTTGGAGACCAGCCTGGCCTACATTGCGAAACCCTGTCTCTACTAAAAATACAAAAATTACTTGGGCATGGTGATGTGTTCCTGTAGTCCCAGCTACTGGGGGCTGAGGCAGGAGAATGGCTTGAGCTTGGAGGAAGAGGTTGCAGGGAGCCAAGATCACACCACTGCACTTCAACCTGGGTGACAGGGTGAGACTTTGTCTCAAACCTCCCCCGACAAAAAAAAACCTCATTGAAGTCTAATTGATTACTACTAAAGCCTTTTTCTTTTTCTTTCTCTTTCTTTCTTTCTTTTCTTTTTTTTTTTTTAGAGAGAGACAGACAATCTGAAAAGGGAGGTAAGTGGAGAAATACTTTCTAGGACTGCAGAGCCAGCTAATGAGGGAGTAGATGTATCTGCTTTATAAATGCATAGCAAAACCAGAGAGATGTAACCCAAAATGTTAATGATTATTATCTTGAGTGATGGTGATTTGCTTTATTTTTCCCTTTTTCCTTTTTGAGGCAGGATTTTACTCCTGTCGCCCAGGATGGAGTACAGTGGTGCAATCTTGGCTCACTGCCACCTCCATCTCCTGGGCTCAAGTGATTCTTTTGCCTCAGTCTCCCAAATAGCTGGGAATACAGGCACATGCCACTGTATCTGCCTAATTTTTGTATTTTTTGTAGAGATGGATTTTTGCCGTGTTGCCCAGGCTGGTCTCGAACTCCTGAGCCCAAGTGATCTTCCTGCCTTGGCCTCCAAAAGTGCTGGGATTACAGGCCTGAGCCACCATGCCCAGCCAGTTTTTTCCTTCTTTGTACTTCTGTTTTATTCTTTAAATATATTGCTTTTGTAATCATGAAGTTAGATAAAAGTCTCAGAAGAAAAAGATCTTTCTCTTTGATGCCTTGGTTTGGTTGCCTTGCTCCACTATAAGTGAATTGTCATTAATATAATGGGAAACATTATTCTAATATTCCTTAATTTGCTTGCCTTTGTAAATGGTCTAAAACAAACATGACAGTGTCCCCAGTTTCTCCCTTGCCTTCTACTTTTGCATTTGCTGGCCTCCTCTGCTGCCTTATGAACTGTGATTATCTAATACATTAAGTAACTTGCAGAAACAATTCTCAGACAATACTGTTTTGATGGTTATCAGGTTTGTGCCAATTAACCCCAAGGAGGGGCGTGAAAACAGGAATGATCCTCAATTTTGAGTTTCAGTTAAAGTAAAAAACAAAGAACAAAAAATCTGCTACCTAAGTCAAAACTGCAAGGACTCATAGTTTCCCCTACCTTGTAGACGTTTTGATCTTGCTTCCATTGGGGAGTTACCTAATCTTCAGATGCTTCCTAATGTACGTTAGCTGAATAAAGCCTTTGGCCTCTATTTGAATCACTTATAGATTTTTTTGACTTTGTAAAAGTATTTTCTTACTAAATCCTAAGAATAATCGAGGTGTTATTACATGTCATTTATGGTGGCAGGTACTTGACATATAACAACCAATTTAATACTCACAGGCCACAAATTATTATTCATAATTTACAAATGATATAATAAAGTTTAAGTAACTTGTCCCAGCTAACCCAACTTGGAAATGGCCAGCAATGCCAATTCTTTTACACTCCAAAGACAGAATGTTTCCCTGCATCACTCTCCATGCAGGGAAATTAAGGAATTAAGCCATGTAATGAGATTTTTTAAAAAAGTAAAATTTTCAAAATGTGTAGTGGGCTACTATTTTGAAATGTTGTAGAAATTTTCCCTTTTTGACATTTTTTTTTACCTTGATTGTATCCCTTATTCTATTAAAACTAGATTCTGAGACAGACTTTTTTGCTTCAGCAAAGAGGAGACAGAAAAAAACTAAACAAGAATAAAGAGTCAAAATCTTGGCTTTGAATTCTAAAACAGGCTCTAGAAAACTGGTGAAAGAGATAATAGCCTGGAGAGAGAACAGAATTTAATGCTTCATGGGCTAACATCCTTGAGGATTCAGATCCTTTAGTTTATGTCATACACCACAGAGAGAGGAATGATGTATCTCCTAGCATACTCAGAGAAGATAAAAACACTTCATGGATGGAAAAAAAATCATGGGACAAGGCCAGATGCATTTGCTTCTCTGTAAAGGATTTTATTTCTCCTTCACTTATGAAGCTTAATTTGGCTGGATATAAAAATCTGGGTTGAAAATTACTTTCTTTAAGAATGCTTTGCATTCACTGGATAAATAAATAAATGTCCACCTAAATTTAAATATTTTAAAAGTTTATTATGTGAATAGCCTTAACTGAATTCAATAGGTTTTGGTATAGAATGCTTTTCTTTTCATTAGTTTCTAGATAATTTATATTTATTTGTTTTGTTTTCCAACTAAGAAGACTGTTTACTTTCTAAATCATTAAAATTTTAGCGAGGTCATCATTTACTTATTTCCACATTCTTTAAGAATGTTGACTATTGGCCCCCACTCTCTTCTGGCTTGTAGGTTTTCTGCAGAGAGATCCACTGTGAGTCTGATGAGTTTCCCTTTGTGGGTAACCTGACCTTTCTCTCTGGCCGCCCTTAACATTTTTTCCTTCCTTTGGTGAATCTGATGATTATGTGTCTTGGGGTTGCTGTTCTTGAGGAGGATCTTTGTGGTGTTCTCTGTACTTCCTGAATTTGAATGTTGGCCTGGCTTGCTAGGTTGGGGAAGTTCTGGATAATACCCTGAAGAGTGTTTTCCAACTTGGTTCCATTCTTCCCATCACTTTCAGGTACACCAATGAAACATAGGTTTGGTCTTTTCACATAGTCCCATATTTCTTGGAGGCTTTGTTAGTTTCTTTTCAGTCTTTTTTCTCTAATCTTGTCTTCTTGTTTTATTTCATTGAGTTAATCTTCAATCTCTGATAACCTTTCTTCTACTTGATTGATTTGGCTATTGATACTTGTGTATGCTTCATGAAGTTCTTGTGCTGTGTTTTTCAGCTGCATCATGTCATTTATGTTCTTCTCTAAACTGATTATTCTAGTTAGCAATTTGTCTAACCTTTTTTCAAGGTTCTTAGCTTCCTTGCATTGGGTTAGAACCTGCTCTTTTAGCTTGCAGGAGTTTGTTATTACCCACCTTCTGAAGCTTACTTCTGCCAATTCATCAAACTCATTCTCCATCCAGTTCTGTTCTCTTGTTACTGAGGAGTTGTGATCTTTTGGAGGAGAAGAGGCATCCTGGTTTTTGGAATTTTCAGCCTTTTTGCACTGGTTTCTCTCCATCTTCATGGATTTATCTACCTTTGGTCTTTAAAGTTGGTGACCTTCAGAGGGGGTCTCTGAGTGGACATCCTTTTTGTTGATGTTGATACTATTCCTGTTTGTTAGTTCTCCTTCTAACAGTCAGGACCCTCTGCTGCACATCTGCTGGAGTTTGCTGGAGGTCTACTCCAGACCCTGTTTACCTGGGTCTCACCAGCAGAGGCTGCAGAACAGCAAATATTGCTGCCTGTTCCTTCCTCTGGAAGCTTCATCCCAGGGGGTGACCCACTAGATGCCAGTCAGAACTCTCCTATACGAAGTGTCTGTTGGCCCCTACTGGGAGGTGTCTGCCAGTCAGGATACACAGGGTCAGGGACCCACTTGAGGAGGCAGTCTGTCCCTTACCAGAACTCAAATGCAGTGCTGGGAGAACCACTGCTCTCTTCAAAGCTGTCAGGCAGGGACATTTAAGTCCTCTTGAGGAGGCAGTCTGTCTCTTATCAAAGCTTGAATGCTGTGCTGGGAGAACCACTGCTCTCTTCAGAGCTATCAGGCAGGGATGTTTAAGTCTGCTGAAGTTGGATTCACAGCTGTCCCTTCCCCGAAGTGCTCTATCCCAGGGAGATGGGGGTTTTATCTATAAGTCTCTGACTGGGGCTCATCTCTGCATGTGGCTGTTTCTTTAACTGCAGTGCAGATTGAGTATAGTCAATAGACTTCTTTTCTGGATGTTTTCACAGGGCTGAGGCTGTGTGCAGGGTCTTTATTTATAGCTTACATTTTGTCTTTTGTTTCATAGGGTATGTTAATGAGGTGCTTTTGGTGTAGAAGCTTTGGAGTGTGATTTAGTAGGTGACACTTAGGCATATTCGTCAGTTGGTAGGCTCTTGCTCAGTGTGTGACTTTCCTATATTTCCTCACAGTTGCGGCCGTGATCCCTCTCATTGAGTGATGGGGGCTCTTCTTCCCATTGAGTGATGGCTGTAGTTCATGACTTTGCACTTCTGAGCTGCCCACTGCAGTTCTGGCAAGATCTCAGGGTTTATGTTTCTTCCCTAACTTGGAGGCAGCAGCAGAAGAGTCTTTTGCTTGTCTTCTGAGGGTTCCACATCAGAGAAATGCAGGTCAGCAATTGTTCTGCAATCAGTGCAGAATGGAGTCTGTGCTGTTGGCTCAAGTTGGGGGTTCCCTGTCTGGTGACAAGCAGGGGGACTGGGTGTGACCCGTGGGAGATGGACTGGCCTCCTCACCTTGGACTCGTTGCAGTTTGTTGGAGGTGTGGATAAAGTACTTAGGGTCTTGTTTCCTTCATTAGCCCAAGTGTAGCAAGGTCAGTTTCACTGCAGAGGCAGTGGCAAACAGGATTTCAGTTGCCCTGGGGCTTCACCTCCAAGAAACATGGAGCCACTGCTATTAGGGGGTGTTCAGCCAGTGGGGTGGGGGGCTACACTGCTGTTATGAGCTTGGGGGTCTGCTTACTGGGGAGGATGGGGTTGAAGGCTCACAGGGAGGCAAGATTGATTTCCTCTCTGTATGGTGTGTATGGTGTGCTATAAGCTTAGGTGTAGTCCTCAATCTGTTTGTTTCTTCTCCAGGACAAGGGCAGCAGGGATATAACTGTTACTGTGTCAGTGACAGAGGGGATGTTTTATGTTTCTGGGATCCTATCCCCAGGGAAACTACAGGCACTACAAGTAGGTATGCTTAGCCGTGGGTGTGGCAGCTGTTTTGTGTCTGAGTTGGGGGCCTTGCCTGGTGAAGAGTGGGGGTGGGGATTCCCAGGGAAGGGGACTGAACTCCTCTCTCTGTGGTAGCTGTGGTGTGCTGGGGGTACCAGCATAATGATTAGGCCCTTTGTTTATTTCTAGTTTGAGGGTTGTTAGGTTGTATGACTGCAACTGTAGTGGCAGAGCAGTTATGGGTTTACTCTGGGATTTTCTCCTCAGAGAAATGCTAGGCTGTCTCTGATTGTGGTGATCAGTTGGAGTTCCAGGTTGGGTGACTCTGCCAAGTAAGGAGAAGTGAGGAGTGGGATCTGCATGGAAAACAGTCTGGCCACTTTTCTGTGAGGTGGTTGCTCTGTGCTGGGGGTTTGGATGATCCCCTGGTTTCCACAGACTCTTCCGAGCCTGGAGACAGCAAGGGCAAGGGCAGTAAGAAAACAAAGACGGCAACCCATCCCTCTCACTGGGAGTTCTGTCCAGGGAATTGCAGAGATGCCACTGGCTCAATAACCCCAGCAGGGGTTGGCTGGAGGCCCAGGGCCTGGAGGACCTGCCTAGTGAGGAGATAGGGAAACAGGCACCCATATAACACTCTGGCCACTTTCCTGCAGGGCTGTTGCAGTATGCTGGGGTTCTGCTCCAGTCCCTAGTCATCTTGGATTTTCAAGTACCACTTCCCTTGGTGGAGGAGGTTCCCTTGACTCCATGTTGCTCTGGGATGGGTTGTTGTCCTGCCTTGCTTTGAGAAGTTTTAATTTTCTTTTTAATTTCTTTTTTGGCCCCTCCCCCCATCAATTGACCTCCTGTCATTCAGGAGCATACTATATAATTGTCATGTATTTTTATAATTTCCAAGATTCCTCTTGTTATTGATATACTTTTATTCCATTATGGTCAGAGAAGATACTTGCTATAACTTCATTTTTTTTTTCAATTTTTAGTGACTTGTTTTGTGGCCTAATATGTAGTCTATTCTTGAGAATGGTCCATGTGCTGAGAAGAATGTTTATTCTGGAACTATTAGATGAAATGTTCTGTAAACATCTATTTGGTCCATTTGTTCTATAGCACAGATTTAGTCCAGTGTTTCTTTGTTTATTTTGTTTCTGAATAATTTGTTCAGTGCTGAAAGTGGGGTGTTAAAGTCTCCAGCTAATATTGTATTGGGGTCTATTTTTCTTCTTAGCACTAGTAATATTTGCTTTACATATCTGGGTGCTCCAGTGTTTGGTGCATATATTTTTATAATTGTTATATCCTCTTGCTGAATTGACCCCTTTATCATATAATGACCTTCTTTGTCTTTTTAAATACTTTTTGTCTTGAAATCTATTTTGTCTAAGTGTAGCTAGTCCTGCACTTTTTGGTTTCTATTGGCATGGAATGGCTTTTTTCATTTTTAAATTTTTAGTGTATATGTGTTTTTATAGGTGAAGTGTGTTTATTATATGCAACAGACGGTTGGGTCTTGTTTGTTTAATACATTCATCTGTTCTGTGTATTTTGATTGGAGAGTTTAGTTTATGTACATTCAGTATTAATATTGATATGTAAGGACTTATTCCTGACATTTTGTTATTTGTTTTCTGGTTGGTTTATGGTCTTCTCTTTCTTCTGTCGTTTCTCCCTGCCTTCCTTTTAGTGAAGGTGATTTTTCTCAGGTGATAATTTTTAATTTCTTGCTTTTTATTTTTTGTGTATCTGTTTTTTTTTGTTTTTGTTTATTTTTTTTTGAGATGGAGTCTTCCTGTGTCACCCAGGCTGGAGTGCAGTGGCACGATCTCTGTTCACTGCAGCCTCTGTTTCCTATGTTCAAGTGATTCTCCTGCCTCCTCCTCTGAAGTAGTTGGGACTACAGGCATGCACCCCCATGCTGGCTATTTTTTTTTTTTGTATTTTGTAGTAGAGAAGGGATTTCACCATGTTGGCCACGCTGGTCTTGAACTCCTGACGTCAAAGTGATCCACCTGCCTCAACCTCCCAAAGTGCTGGGATTACAAATTTGAGCCACCATGCTGGTCTGCTGTATGTTTTTGATTTGAGGTTTCTACAAGCCTTACAAATACTATCTTATAACTTATTATTTTAAACTGATAACACTGATTGCATAAACAAGTAAACAAACGAACAAGCAAAGAAAAAAATGAATAAAAACATTACACTTTAACTTCATCCCCCAGCTTTTTAACTTTTTTGTTGTTTCTATTTATATTTTATTATACTGTCTATTACACTATACTACACTATACTATACCATTATACTATATGTATATATTATATATTTATTATACTATTTCTTGAAAACTTGTTGTGTTTTTACTTTTGGTGGGTTTATCTTTTAGTGTTTCTACTGAAGATGTGAGTAGTTTGTGTACCACATTTACAGTGTTATAATAATCTGCATTTATCTATGTACTTACTATTACCAGTGGGTTTTGTTCCTTAAGATGATTTCTTCTTTCTCATTAACATCCTTTTGTTTTAGATTAAGAACTCTCTTTAGCATTTTTTATGGGCTAGGTCTCATGTTGATGAAATACCTTACCTTTCGTTTGTCTGGGAAAGTATTTCTCCATGTTTGAAGGATATTCTCACTGGATATACTATTCTAGGATAAAAGTTTTTTTTTTTTTCCCTTCAGCACTTTAAATAATTCATGCCACTCTCTCCTGGGTTATAAGGTTTCCACTGAAAAGTCTGCTGCTAGACACATTGGAGATCCTTTGTATGTTATTTGTTTCTTTTCTCTTGTTGATTTTAGGACTCTATTGTTTTTTTATTGTACTTTGGGCTCTGGGGTACATGTGCACATCCTGCCTCCTGCAGGATTGTTGCATAAGTACATACATGCCACATCCCCCCACCTTGCTGTTGCCTACATCAGGCATTTCTCCCGGTGTTATCCCTCCCCATCCGCCCTGCCCCCTGCTGGCCCCCCCCTCCCCTCCACCTCCCCACCTAGTCCAGTGAGTGTTGTTCCCTTCCTGATGCCCAAGTGTTCTAATTGTTCATCACTGCCTATGAATGAAAACGTGGTGTTTGGTTTTCTGTGCTTGTGTCAGTTTTCTGAGAATGATTGTTTCTAAATTCATCCATGTCTCTACAAAGGACACAAACTTGTCATTTTTTATGGCTGCATAGAATTCCATGGTGTATACGTGCCACATTTTCTTTGTCCAGTCTATCATTGATGGGCATTTGGGTTGATTCCAGGTCTTTGCTATCATAAACAGTGCCACAACAAACATATGTGTGCATGTGTCTTTAAAATAGAAGGATTTATAATCCTTTGGGTATATACCCAGTAATGGGATTGCTGGGTCAAATGGAATTTCTATTTCTAGAACCTTGAGGAATTGCCACACTGTCTTCCATAATGGTTGAACTAATTTACACTCCCACCAACAGTGTAAAAGTGTTCCTTTGCTCCACATCCTCTCCAGCATCAGTTGTCTCCAGATTTTTTAATGATTGGCATTCTAACTGGTGTCAGATGGTATCTCAATGTGGTTTTGATTTGCATTTCTGTAGTGACCAATGATGATGAGCACTTTTTCATATGTTTGTTGGCCTCATAAATGTCTTCTTTTGAAAAGTGTCTGTTCATATCCTTTACCCACTTTTGAATGGGTTCATTTGTTTTTTTTCTTGTAAATCTGCTTTAGTTCTTTGTAGATTCTGGATATTAGCCCTTTGTCAGATGGGTAGATTGCAGAAATTTTTTCCCATTCTGTTGGTTGCTGGTTCACTCTAATGGTTGTTTCTTTTGCTGTGCAGAAGCTCTTAAGTTTAATTAGATCCCATTTTTCTATTCTGGCTTTTGTTGCCATTGATTTTGGTGTTTTAGTCATCAAGTCCTTGCCTGTGCCTATGTCCTGAATGGTTTTGCTTAGGTTTTCTTCTAGGGTTTTTATGGTGTTACTTCTTATGTTTAAATCTTTAATCTATCTGGAGTTAATTTTTGTATAAGATGTAAGGAAGGGGTCCAGTTTCAGCTTTTTACGTATGGCTAGCCAGTTTTCCCAACACCATTTATTAAATAGGGAGTTCTTTCCCTATTGCTTGTTTTTGTCTGGTTTGTCCAAGATCAGATGGTTGTAGATGTGTGGCGTTGCTTCTGAGGCCTCTATTCTGTTCCATTGGTCTATATCTCTGTTTTAGTACTATTACCATGCTGTTTTGATTACTATAGCCTTGTAGTATAGTTTGAAGTCAGATAGCGTGATGCCTCCAGCTTTGCTCTTTTTGCTTAGGATTGTCTTGGCTATGCGGGTTCTCTTTTGGTTCCATATGAAGTTTAAAGTGGCTTTTTCCAGATCTATGAAGAAGGTCAATGGTAGCTTGATAGGGATAGCATTAAATCTATAAATTACTTTGGACAGTATAGCCATTTCACAATATTGATTCTTCCTAACCATGAACATGGAATGTTTCTCCATCTGTTTGTGTCCTTTCTTATTTCCCTGAGCAGTGGTTTGTAGTTCTTCTTGAAGAGATCTTTTACATCCTCTGTTAGTTGTATTCCTAGGTAATTTATTCTCTTTGTAGCAATTGTAAATGGGAGTTCACTCATGATTTGGCTCTCTGTTTATCTGTTGTTGGTGTATAGGAATGCTTGTGATTTCTGCACATTCATTTTGTATCCCAAGACTTCGCTGAAGTTGCTTATTAGCTTGAGGAGGTTTTGGGCTGAGACAATGGGGTCTTCTAAATATATGATCATGTCATCTGCAAATAGGGACAATTTGACTTCTTCTTTTCCTAATTGAATACCATTTATTTCTTTTTCTTGCCTAATTGCTCTGGCTAGAACTTCCAAGACTATGTTGAATAGGAGTGGTGAGAGAGGGCATCCTTGTCTAGTGCCAGTTTTTAAAGGGAATGCTTCTAGTTTTTTCCTGTTCAGTAAGATATTGGCTGTGGGTTTGTCATAAATAGCTTTTATTATTTTGAGATACGTTCCACTGATACCCAGTTTATTGAAAGTTTTTAGCATAAAGGGCTGTTGAATTTTGTTGAAGGCCTTCTCTTCATCTATTGAGATAATCATGTGGTTTTTGTCTTTGGTTCTGTTTATGTGATGGATTAGGTTTATAGATTTGCATATGTTGAACCAGCCTTGCATCTCCAGGATGAAGCCTAGTTGATCATGGTGGATAAGCTTTTTGATGTGCTGTTGGATTCAGTTTGCAAGTATTTTATTGAAGATTTTTGCATCAATGTTCACTATGGATATTGGCCTGTAGTTTGCTTTTTAGTTGTATCTCTGCCAGGTTTTGGTATCAGGATGATGTTGGTCTCATAGAAAGAGTTAGGGAGGATTCCCCCTTTTTGTATGGTTTGGAATAGTTTCAACAGGAACGGTAACAGCTCCTCTTTGTATGTCTGGTCGAATTCGGCTGTGAATCCATCTGGACCTCGACTTTTTTTGTTGGTAGGCTATTAATTGCTGCCTCAACTTCAGACCTTGTTATTGGTCTATTCACGGTTTCAACTTCTTCCTGGCTTAGTCTTGAGAGTGTGCAAGTGTCCAGGAATTTATCCTTTTCTTCCAGATTCGCTGGTTTATGTGCATAGAGTTGTTTGTAGTAATCTCTGATGGTAGTTTGTATTTCTGAGGAGTCTGTGGTGATCTCCCCTTTTTTGTTTTTTATTGCATCTATTTGAGTCTTCTTTCTTTTCTTTTTTATTAGTCTAGCTAGTTGTCTGTCTATTTTGTTGATCTTTTCAAAAAAGCAGCTCCTGAATTTATTGTTTTTTTGAAGGGTTTTTTTTTTTTTTGCATCTCCATCTCCTTCAGTTCTGCTCTGATCTTTGTTATTGCTTGTCTTCTGCTTGCTTTTGAGTTTTTTTGACCTTGCTCCTCTAGCTCTTTCAATTTTGATGATAGAGTGTCAATTTTAGATCTTTCCTTATTTCTCGTGTGGGCATTTATTGCTATAAATTTCCCTCTAGACACTGCTTTAAATGTGTCCTAGAGATTCTGGTACATTGTGTCTTCATCCTCATTGGTTTAGAAGAATATCTTTATTACTGCCTTCATTTCATTATTTATCCAGTAGTCATTTAGGAGTGGGTTGTTCAGTTTCCATGTAGTTGTGTGGTTTTGAGTGAGTTTGTTAATCCTGAGTTCTAATTTGATTGCACTGTGGTTTGAGAGACTATTTGTTATGATTTTTGTTCTTTTGCATTTGCTGAGGAGTGATTTACTTCCAATTATGTGGTCAATTTTAGAGTAAGTGTGATGTGGTACTAAAAAGAATGTGTATTCTGTGGATTTGGGATGGAGTGTTCTGTAAATGTCTATTAGGTCCACTTGGTCCAGATCTGTGTTCAAGTCCTGGATGTCCCTGTTGACTTTCTGTCTTGTTGATCTGTCCAATATTGTCAGTGGAGTGTTAAAGTCTCCCACTATTATTGTGTGAGAGTATAAGTCTCTTTGTAGGTTGTTAAGAACTTGCATTATGTATCTGGGTGCTCCTGCATTGGGTGTATATATATTTAGGATAGTTAGCTCTTCTTGTTGCATTGATCCTTTTACCATTATGTAGTGCCCTTCATTGTCTCTTTTGATCCTCGTTGGTTTAAAGTCCATTTTATCAGAGTCTAGGATTGCTACCCCTGCCTTTTTTTGCTCTCCATTTGCTTGGTAAGTCTTCTTCCATCCCTTAATTTTGAGTCTGTGTGAGTCTTTGCATGTGAGATGGGTCTCCTGAATACAGCACACTGTTGGGTCTTGACTTTTTATCCAGTTTGCCAGTCTGTGTCTTTTGTGGCATTTAGGCCATTTACATTCAATGTTAATATTGTTGTATTTGAATTTGATCCTAGCATTTTGTTACTGGCTGGTTGCTTTGCCCGTTAGTTGATGCGGTTTCTTGATTGTATCATTATTCCTTACCATTTGGTACATTTTTGCAGTGGCTGGTACTGGTTGTTCCTTTCCATGTTTAGTACTTCCTTCAGGAGCTCTTGTAAGGCAGGTCATGTAGTGGTGAAAACTCTCAGCAATTGCTTTTCCATAAAAGATTTTATTTCTCCCTCACTAATGAAGTTTAATTTGGCTGGATATGAAATTCTGGGTTGAAAGTTCTTTTCTTTAAGGATGTTGAATATTGGCCCCAGCTCCCTCCTAGCTTGCAGGGTTTCTGCTGACAGATCTGCTGTGAGTCTGATGGTCTTTTCTTTGTGAGTGACTTGTCCTTTCTCTCTGGCTACCCTTAGGATTTTTTCCTTCATTTCAACCCTGGTGAATCTGACAATTATGTGCCTTGGGGTTGCTCTTCTTGAGGAGTATCTTTGTGGTGTTCTCTGAATTTCCTGTATTTGAATGTTGGCCTGACTTGTTAGGTTGGGGAAGTTCTCTTGGATAATATTCTTGAAGAGTGTTTTCCAGCTTGGATTCATTCTCCCCATCACATTCAGTTACTTCCATCAAGTGCAGATTAGGTCTTTTTACCTAATCCCATAGTTCTTGGAGGCTTTGTTCCTTTCTTCACTCTTTTTTCTCTAATCTTGCCTTCTTATTTTATTTCATTGATTTCATCTTCAATCTCTGATATCCTTTCTTCTGCTTGATCAATTTGGCTGTTGAAACTTGTGTATGCCTCACAAAGTTCTTGTGCTGTGTTTTGCAGCTCCATCAAGTCATTTATGTTCTTCTCTGGGCTAGTTATTCTAGTTAGCATTTTGTCTAACCTTTTTTCAACGTTCTTAGTTTCTTTGCATTGGGTTAGAACATGGTCTTTTAACTCAGAGAAGTTTGTTATTACCCACCTTCTGAAGCCTGCTTCTGTCAATTCGTCAAACTCATTCTCTGTCTTGTTTTGTTCCCTTGCTGGTGAGGAGCTGTGATCCCTGGGAGGAGAAGAGGTATTCTGGTCTTTGATGGATTCATCCTTTTTGCACTGTTTTTTTCCCAGTTTCATGGATTTATCTCCCTTTGATCTTTGAAGTTAGTGATTTTGGACAGAATCTCCCGAGTGTACGTGCTTTTTGTTGAGGTTGGAGCTATATCTTTTATGGCCTGTAGAGGCGCTGCTGGGCTGCCTCAGATTCAGTCAGGATGCTGGGTGGGTGGTCTTCCCCTGGAGTTTGTTTAGGCAGGTGAGATTAGCCCCGCCTTCCCAATGGCATCTCTCCTTCCCTGAACTCTGTCTTCCCGGTTGGGGTCATATAGGTGTTTTCACTGGGAAGCTCTCTAGCATGCAGGCTTCAGTTTGAATTTTGTGGGGGGTGGGGCCTGCCAGGCCTTATGGCCTGTTTCCCTGCTTTCAACTCTGCCTCTTTCTGTGGGACAGGTAGTTTTGTCCCACTGGTGTTAGTCCACACTTCCGCCCAGGTCCGTGCCAACTTGCAGCACCAGGCAGGAGCTGTCACTCAGATTTGCATCAACAACTCACCGCACCCCCCAGTCCAGTGAGGTTCTTGTGGACCATGGGTTGCAGGAGGGATGGGGGAACCACAGGATCCAAATCGGAGGATCAAGGGGGTGAAGTCCCCGACCCTCAAAGCTGGCTGCACTTTCCAGGTGGGGATGAGCCCCACCCTGTCTCAGTTCGCCCTCCCTGGGCTACACTCGCCCTGTTTCTTGCTCGCCTTCCCTGGGCTATTTTCAGAATCCTATCAGTCCCACCACAACTAACCTGGCACCTCACTTGGAATCTGAAGTCCTCTAGCCCTCTGCGTCTCATTCACTGGGAGCTGCGTTCCGGTGTTGCCTCCTCTCAGCCATCTTGGCACCCCTCTTAGGACTCTGTTTTTAACCTTCATCCTTGATCTGTGGGAGTTTGCTTATTAAATGTCTTGAGGTAGTCTTCTTTGGGTTATATCTGCCTGGTGTTCTATAACCTTTTTGTATTTCAATATTGATACATTTCTCTAGGTTTGGGAATTTCTCTGTTATTATCCTGTTTTGGTTTGTTTGCTTATTGAGACAGGGTCTGACTGTTGCCCAGGCTGGAAAGCAGTGATGTGATCTCAGTTCACTGCAACCTTCATCTTTTGGAATCAAACCATCCTCCCACCTAAGCCTCCTGAGTATCTGGGACTACTCAGCTGGGACAGGTGTGCACCACTACACCTTGCTAAGTTTTTTGTTTTTGTTTTTGGTAGAGATGGGGTTTTGCCCTGTTGTCCAAGCTGGTCTTGAACTTCTGGACTTAGCTTCCCAATGTGCTAGGATTACAGGCATGAGCCACCAAGTAAAGCAGTTACTACATTTTAAATAAACTTTGTATCCCTCTCTTTCCTTCCACTTTCTCTTTAAGGACAATATTTCATAGATTTGCCCTTTTAAGACTATTTTCTGGGTCTCATAGACATGCTTCTTTTTTGTTCTTTTGTCTCATTTGACTCTATATTTTTCCTTCCTTCCTCTCTTTCTCTTTCTCTCTCTCTCTCTTTCCTTTCTTTGATGGAATCCCACTCTGTAATCCAGGTTGGAGTGCAGTGCCATGATCTCAGTTCATTGCAACCTGTGTGTTCCCAGGTTCAAGTGATTCTCCTGCCTCAGCCTTCTGAGTAACTGGAATTATAGGCACCTGCCACCATGCCTGGCTAATTTTTGGATTTTTAATAGAGACGGGTTTGGCCATATTGGCCAGGCTGGTCTTAAACTCCTGATATCAAGTGATCTCCCTGGCTTGGCCTTCCAAAGAGCTGGGATTACAGGCATGAGCCATTTCACCCAGTTGACTCTATATTTTCAAGTGGCCTGTCTTAAAGCTCACTAATTCTTTCTTCTGCTTGATCAATTCTGCTGTTAAGAGACTCTGATGCTCTTAAGCACATCAGTTGCATTTTTCAGCATGTTAGTTGCGTTTTTCAACTCCAGAATTTCCATTTGATTCTTTTAAATTATTTTAATCTTTTTGTTAAATTTATCTGATAGGATTCTGAATTTCTTCTCTGTGTTATCTTGAATTTTGTTGCATTTCCTCAAACAGCTATCTTGAATACTCTTTCTGAAAGGTCACATATCTCTCTCTCTCCAGAATTTGTCACTGGTGCCTTATTTCATTTGTTTGGTGAAGTCATGTTTTTGGTCATGTTTTCCTGGATGGTGTTGATGCCTGTGGATGTTTGTTGGTGTCTGGGTACTCAAGAGTTGGGTATTCATTGTAGTCTTTGCAGTCTGGGCTTGTTTGTATCTGTGCTTCATGGGGAGGATTTGAAAGTATTTGAAGGGATTTGGGTGCTATGATCTCAGTTTTTGGTCAGTGCAGTTGTATCTGCATTAGGTAGCAGTAATGATCAGCCAAATAATGCTGTGGCTGTTGCAGACTCATAGATGTGCCAACTTGGTGGTCTTGGATAAGATCCAGAAGAATTCTCTGTATTACCAGGCAGAGACACTTGTTCTTTTTCCTTACTTTCTTCCAAACAAACAGAGTCTCTCTGTGATGAACTTCCTGGATTTGGGACAGGGGTCACACAAGCACCCCTTTGGCCACCACTACTGCGACTGCACTGGGTTAGACCTAAAGCTAGCAGCCCTGAGTCTGGCCCAAGGCCTGCAGCAACCACTGCCTGCCTATTGCCTGTGTTTTCTGAACGCCCTAGGCCTCTAAAATAAGCAGGAGGTGAAGCCAGCCAGGCTATGTCCTTTCCTTCACGGTAACAAGATCCCCGCCATCCAGTCCTGGGCATGTCTAGAGATGCTGTCCAGGAGCCAGGGTCCGAAGTCAGAAACCTTAGGAATCTACCTGGTGCTGTATTCTACTATGGCTGAGCTGGCACCCAAGCCACAAAACAAATTCCTTCCTGCTGTTTTCTCTCCTTTCCACAAACAGGAGTTTTTCCCTGTGGCACCTCTGCCCCATGGCACATACTGCCTTGCTACCACAAATGTTCATTCAAAGCCCAAGGTCTCCTTAGTCAGCTTGTGGTGAATGCTACCAGGCCTGGGACTTTCTCTTTAGGTCAGTGGGCTCCCCTCTGGCCCTGAGCAGATCCGTAAATGCCATTGAAGAACAAAGCCTGGGAACTGGGGACCTTAAGAGCCCGCTTGGTGCTCGACCCCACTGGTATCAAAGCTACAAGACAGTCCCCTTTACTCTTCTCTCTCCTTTTCTCAAGCAGAAGGAGTCTCTCCTGACATCCCACCACAACTGCGAATTTGCTGGGTCACACTTGAAGCCAGCAAGTCTCTCAGTTTTACCCAAGGCCTGTGGGAAGTACTGTCTGGGTACCCCTGCTGATTATTCAGGCCCAAAGTCTCTTTAGTTAGCAGATGATGAATCCTAGGACTAGGTCCTTGCCTTCAAGGTATCAGGTTCTCTTCCGGCCCAGGGTGTGTCTAGAGATGTCATCCAAGAGCTAGGGCCTGGAATAGGGGCCTCAATACCCTGCCTGGTGCTCTCTCCTACTGTGACTGAGCTGGTATCTAAGTTGCAAGAGAAAGTCCTCTTTGCTCTTTGCTCCCTTTTCCTTAAGCAGAAGTAAGGAGTCTTTCCTAGAGCTGTGGGCTGTACTGCCTGTGGTTGAGGCAGGGGTGGCACAAGCACTCCCTTGGCTTCCCTGGTTGGTGGTTCACTAGGTCATATGCCCCCCAAGTCCACTGGCTCTGAGTCCAGCACAGCACCAGGCAGGGGTGGCACAAGCACTCCCTTGGCTTCACTGGCTGGTGATTCACTAGGTCATGTGCCCCCCAAGTCCACTGGCTCTGAATCCAGCACAGCTCAGGAATAATGTCCTTGTGGCCTAGACTGCCTTTCAAGTTTATTTAGGATCCTAGAGGATGTTAGCCTGTGGTGGTAAAGCTTGCCAGAACTCAGAGTCTGACTACTGGGATAGGTAATTCCCTTCTGGCTAGTTCTGATCTAAATGCTCCCTACATGGGCATCAGCTGAGTTCTGCCTGGTGTTGCTTTCTGCTGTGACAGGGCAGCACTGAGTTTCAATGCTAAGTCCCACAATCACTGTGCTCTCTCTCCCTCAAGTGTACAGATTCTTACTCCATGCCATGTGGCCTATGCCAGGGGATGATGGGGTGGCATTGAAATTCAAGACTGTCTTTTCCACCATCTTCAGCGACTCTTTCGGTGATAAGAAGTTAAAATTAGGTACTGTGATTGCTTACCTGATTTTTGGTTCTTATGAATGTGCTTTTTTGTGTGTAGATAGTTGTTCAAGTTGGTGTTCTGGTGGAGAAGATGAAGAGTGGAGGCTTCCTTTTTTTTTTTTTTAAGAGAGAGGGGGTCTTTCTATGTTGCCCAGGCTTGTCTTGAACTCTTAGGCTCGAGTGCTTCTCCTGCCCTGGACTCCTAAAATACTGGGATTATAGGCATAAGCCATCACACCTGGACACTAGAGTCTTCTATTCAGCCATTTTGCTCCATTTCCAGAATCTATGTTGATCTTAAGTCAACAAAATCAATAATTGAAATATAAATGTGCTGCATATTAAAATGATTTTGTAAGAATTTGTTAAAGGAAGTAAGTATGTTTATGATGTCCAAAATGATCAAAAAGGGCATAACAAAAAGGATTAGAAATTATGAAAATATACCTGGAAGAAATTTAACAAGAATAGTTGATATTAACTTTATTTTCTAATTGTTTGCTGCTAATATATACAAATCTTTTAGTTTTCAAATATTAACCTTGTGTCCTGTGATCTTGCTAAATTTACTTTTTAATTATCATGATTGGCAGATTTCTTAGACTTTTAAAAAATAGGCTGAGCATGGCAGCTCATACCTGTAATCACAGCACTTTGGGGGGCTGAGGTAGGTGGATTGCTTTAGCTCAGGAGTTCAAGACCAGCCTGGGGAACATGATGATACCCCATATCTACAAAAATATATACATTAGCTGAGCATAGTGTCATACACCTGTAGTCCCAGCCACTTGGGGGGCTTAAGCAGAAGGATCCCTTGAGCCCAGGAGGTTGATGCTGCAGTGAGTTATGTTTGTACCATTGCACTCCAGGCTGGGTGACAAAGTGAAATCCTGTCTCAAAAATAAGAAAAAAAACATACTCCTTACATATTCAAAAATAAGTAGTTTTACTTAAATTTTTTTTCTTTTATTTTCTATTTTTGTCATATTGTAATGGCTAAGACCTTCAGTGCTACATTGAATAGAATTGTTGAGCCTGAGCATCATTGCCTTTTTCCTGATCTTTGTTACTATTAAGAATGTTAATTATAACTGTCCCTGCCATAGATACCTTTTATAAGATTAATGAGATTTACTTCTACTTTTGGTTTGTTCTTTTTCTTTCTTTTACTGAGACCTTTAAGAATGGATATTTTTGTTTTGTTAAGATATTTTTTAGGATGGGTATGGTGGCTCACATGTGTAATCCCAACACTTTGGGAAGCCAAGGTGGGAGAGTGGCTTAAGGACAGGAATTCACAAGTAGCCTGGGAAACATAGGGAGACACTGTCTCTCAAAAACAACAACAACAACAACAAAAAAAACCCAGGCATGATGATTACCCAGGAGGCTGAGGTAGGAGGATCACTTGAACCCAGGAGGTTGAGGCTTCAGTGAACCATGATTATGTCATTGCACAACCACCTGGGTGACAGAGTGAGACCCTGTCTGAAAAGAAAATTAAAAAGTTTCTTAAAATCGTGGATTTCTTTTGAATTTTGTCCAATTTTTTTTGCATTTATTAAAATTATATATTTTTCTCCTTTGTTCTGCTAATATGGTAAATATCATTGGTTTTTGAATGTTAAACTAATCTTGAATTCTTACTTTGTCATTATTATCCTTTTAAAAAACATTATATTGTTGGATTTGATTTACCAATATTTTGCTAAGGATTTTTGTATCTGTTTCTATGAGGGATATTTAAACTGCAGAATACTAATGATAAATAGAAAGTTTTGAAAGAAACCAGAGGAAAAAAATCCACCTTATCTACAGAGGAATAAGGTTAAGAATTACATTAAATTATTTTCACAAACAAGAAGACAGTGGAGTGAAATATTTTAAATGTTGAAAGAATAAAAAACCCCTACCAACTTAGAATTCTGTATCCAGCAAAATTATCCTTCAAAGTGAAGGCAAGATAATGACTTTCTCAGCTAAACAAAAAGTGAGGGAATTTGTTGCTAGTCTATCTGCCTTGCAAGAAATCTCAAAAGTTCTTTGCAGAGAAGGAAAAGAGTATAGGTCAGAAACTCAGATCTATATAGAGAAAGAAAGAAGCTTACAGAAAGAATCAATGGAGATAAAAAATATTTTTCTTATTCTTGGATGATTTAATAGATAACTGTTCATTTAACATAATAGCAACAATGTATTTGGTGAATATAGCTTGTGGATAAGTAAAATGAATGACAATATAGCTTATGGATAAGTAAAATGAATGACAGCACTGTTACGGGGGACAGATGAGAGAAATTGGGAATAGTCTGTTATAAGATATCTGAATTTGAAGTGGCATGGGAAGAGAAGAGAATGTATAATTATATAAAATGCTCAATTAGGACTAGAGCCTATAATCCCTAGAGTCTCCCAGCCTTCTGGGAGGCCAAGGTGGGAGGATCATTCGCAGCTAGGAGTTCAAGACCAGCCTGAGCAACATAGTAAAACCTCCATCTTTACACAAAGTAAAAAAAAATTCGCTGCACTTACTGACTTTTGCCTGTAGTCCTAACTACATTGGAGGCTGAGATGGGAGGATTGCTTGAGTCTAGGCGTTTGAGGCTCTGGTGAGCTATGTCCACACTACTGTACTTCAGCCTGGGTGACAGAGTAGGAACTTGTTTCAAAAAAGAAGAAAAAAAAAAGACCAGAGAAGGCAGAAAAGAGGTGAAGAATTTTTTTTTAAAAAGAAAAAGAAAAAACAAGTGCAGCACATAGCAAATGGTTATAAATATGGTAGATATTAATCCAAATATATCAATAATAACTTTAAATGTGACTGGTGTAAGCACATCAAGAGACTGACAGAATGGGTAGGAAAATGATTCTATTTTATTTTGTTTACAAGAAACCCAATTTAAATATTAAGATACAGAAAAATTAAAAGTAAGGAGATAAAGATATGCCATACTAACACAAATCAAAAGAAACCTGTGATAGCACACTTTATCTTTAGACACAGCAGCCTTCAGAACAAGAAAAACTTTCAGGAATAAAGAAGAACATGACATGATAATTGGGTCATTCTGTAAGAAGACAACTATCCTTAATATGTATATGCCTAGTAACAAAGCATCAAATTGCATTAGGTAAAAACTGATAGAACTACCAGGGGAAACAGACAAATCCACTATTATTGTTGGAATCTTTAACACAAATTTATCAGTAAAAGACAGGTTCAGTAGTTAGAAAATTAGCAAGGATATAGTTGAACTGAACAGCACTCTCAACTAACTGGATCTAATTGACATTGTCTTAGTTTTTTTGGGCTGCTATAACAAAAATACCAAAAACAGGGTAACTTTTAAACAACAAACATTTATTTCTCACAATTCTAGGGGCAGAGAAGTCCAGGATCAAGGCACTAGATTATTTGATGTCTGTTGAGGGCCCATTCCTCATACATGGCACCTTGTTTATGTGTCATCATGGTGGAAGGGCAAGGCATCTGTCTGGGATCTCTTTTATAAGGGTACTAATCCCATCCACAAGACCTCTGCCTTTATAAACTTCATTTCCTAAAGGGCTCCACCTCTAGTACCATCACCTTGTAGGTTAGTATTTCAACATATGAATTTCGGGGAAACACAACAGTGAGATCAAAGAAGACCTTTAGAGAATACTTCATTCAATACTAGTAGAGTACACATTCTTCTCAAGCTCACATAGAGCATTCACCTAGATAGATCACATTCTGGGCCACCAAAACCAACAAATTTAGAATAGAAACCTTACAAAACATGCTCTCAGACCATAATAAAATTCAGCTAGAAATAAATAACAGAAAGATAGTGGAAAAGTTCCAAAATATTTGGAGAAGAAACAACACACTTATAAATAACACATGGGTCAAAGAATCAGTCTCAAGAGAAATTAAAAATATTTTCAGGTAAATTAAAATAAAAATGCAACTTATAAAAATTTGTGGGCTGCAGTAAAAACCATTTATAACATTAAATGCATATATTAAAAAGAAGAAAGATTTAAAACAAATGATCTAAATTTCCACCTTAGGAAACTGAAAAAGAAGAACAATATAAACTGAAAACAAATAGAAGAAAAGAAATAATAAAAGAGCAGAAGTCAATGGCATCGAAAATAGGAAAACAATAGAGAAAATCAACAAAACCAAAGGTGGCTCTTTTAAAAGATTAATAAAATTGGTAAACCTCCAGATAGTCTAAACAAGGAAAAAAGAGAGAAGACGCACATTACTAATATAAAAAATGAAAGCAGGACCAACACTACTGATTCCATGAACATTAAAGGGAAAACAAATTATAAACTCTCAATGCCCAAAATTTGATAACATGTGAAGTAGACCAATTCCTTGAAAGATCTAATCTACTAAAACTCACACAAGGAGCGATAGATAATCTGAATAGGCCCTCATCTATAAAAGAAATTGAGTTAGTAATAACTTTCTAAACACAAAGTACCAGGCCCAGGTTTCACTGGTAAATTCTACCAACCATCCAAAGAAGAAATCATACTGATTCTCAACTCTCTCTTCCAAAAAATAGAAGCAGAAGGAATACTTCCTAACTCATTCTATGTGGCCAGCACTAATATGTCACTTCTTCCCAGCTTGATCTATAGGTTCGATGCAATCCCAGTCAAAAGCCTAGTGCTGTTTTGTGGCTATCAACAAACTGATTCTAAAGTTAATATGGAAGGGCAGAAACCCAGAATAGCTGATATATTTTTGAAGGAGAATAAGAGAGTTGGAGACTGACTCTACCTGGCTTCATAAACTACGGTTACCAAGACGGTAATGGTATTTGCAAAAGAAGAGGCAAATAAATCAATGAAACAGGATAGAGAACTGAGAAATAGAACTACACAAATACAATCAACTGATCTTTGGCAAAAGGTGCAAAGGTAATTCAATAGAGAGACAGTCTTTTCAAAAAATGATGCTGGAAAAACTTGATATCTATATGCAAAAAAATGAATTTAGATACTGACCTTACACTATCCACAAAAATTAACTGATAGTGGATCATAGCCTTAAATGTAAAATGCCAAACTGTAAAACTTCTAGATGATATTATCAAAGAAAATCTAGGTGACCTTGACTCTGGCCACAATTTTTTAAGATACAACACCAAAAAGCACAATCCATAAAAGAAAAAATTGTTAAGTTGAACTTTATTAAGATTAAAAGCTTTTCTGCAGATGACATTGTTGAAAGAAGGAAAAAACAAGCCAGAACAATCCAAAAGTAGGAGATAATATTTGTAAAATATATATTTGATAAAGATTTGTATCTGAAGCATATAAAGAACTTTTTTTTTAAAAGAAAGTGAAAACAAACATGTTAGCTAAAAAGGTAACTACTTATATAATCTTAATGAGTTTTCAATTTAAACATTTTTCTAATTAGAAATAGAATTAATTTTAGGGCTTTCATATGTTTTACATTTTGAAGACCTCTTAAAAAATGACCTAAAGAAAATAAAAGTCAAGTCAAACTCACGAGAACATATTTTAATATGTATCACCAACAAAGGATTAGTATAGAATATATGCAATGATATATAAACCTTTAAGATAGATGACCACACCATTGGAAAATAAGCAAAAGATATGAACTGGCATTTCACCAAAGAGGAAATACATATGACATATAACAATAAGAAGAGACACTCTCACTAGTAACCAAGGAAATACCAAGTAGAACCACAGTTAGATCTATTATACCCACTAGATTGCCAAAAATTAACAACTTTGACCACATAAAGCATTGGAAAGGATGAGAAAAATGGGAAATCTTCTGTATTGCTGGTGAGAAAGTACATTGTACAGCCACATTGAAAAAATATTTGGCATTATCTTGAATACTTTTTGATATGCAAAGAGATTTTTATGAGATGTTCGTATGTATTTGTATTAACAAAAACTGGAAACAACCCATCAGGGAAATAATGTAATATTGTATAGCAGAGAAAATGAATAAACTCCAATTATGTGCTACAACATAGATGACTCTTAGAAACATTATACTGAATAAAAATGCATGTTTCAGAACCTTCATATAAGGAACTCTTGAAATAGTAAGAAAACAAACAGCTCAATTAGAAAATGGACAAAAGATCTGAATAGACAGCTCACTAAAGAATATATGGCAAAAAAGCATATGAATAGATGCTCAACATTATATGTCACTAGGGAATGCAAATTAATACCACAATGAGATACCACTATACACTTATGAGGATGGCTAAAAAACAAAAAGTAAACAAAACACCTCAACAAACAGCAACACAAAAACCTGACAATGCCAAATGCTGGTGAAGGTGTATCACAACGGGAACTCTCATTCATTGTTCATTGGAATGCAAGATGGTACAGCCAGTTTGGAAAACACTTTGGCTGTTTCTTACAAAACAAAACATACTCTTACCATATGATCTAGCAATTGCATTCCTGGTTATGTACCCAAATGGGTTGAATATTTATGTTCATATAAACACCTGCACTATTTATAGCAGCTTTATTCATAATTGCCAAAACTTGGGAGAAATCAAGATATCCTTCAGCAGGTAAATAGATAAACTGTGGTACATCCAGAGAATAGAATATTATCATGTTAAAAATAAATGAGCTATCAAGCCATGAAAATATATGGAAGGAACTTAAATGCACATTACTGAGTGAAAGAAGCCGTTCTGAAAAGAGTTTATGATTCCAACTATATGGCATTTTGGAAAAAGCAAAACTATGGAGACAGTAAAATGATCAGTGGTTGCCAGGGGTTAGGAGGGATGGAGGAATGAACGGACAAAGCTCAGAGGATTTTTAGGGCAGTAAAAGGATTCTGTATGATACTGTAATGGTGGATACATGACATCAAGCAGTGTGAAAACACATAGAAATGTAGAACATAGAGTAAATGCTAATGTAAACTATGAACTTCAGTTTATAATAATATGTCAGTATTGGTTCATCAGTTGTAACAAATGTACCACACTAATGCAAGATGTTAATAATAGGGGGAACTGTGAGCCAGGATAGTGGGATATGTGAGAACTTTCTTTCTTGTCTGAACAATTTTCTGTAAACCTAAAACTTCTATTTAAAAAAATCCATTAATTTAAAAACAATGTAATAGATTATTTTTTCTCTCATAGTTATGTAACAATACATAATAAATTTTTTATTTAAGAAGTGCCAGAAAACATATATAGTAAAAAATATATATACTAACAAAAGCAATTTATGGTCATTGGCTTTAAAAGTAAAATTTTATTTAAATATACTCTTCTAAACTTCAAGTATAAATTAGTGGAAAATTTTGAGATTATATATATGCCATGAACATTATAATATGTGAAACTCTCTAAATTAAAAGTCTAAAATCTGAAAAATTGTTTACAATGAGTTTTAGCTTAACCAGAGTTAAGCTAAAATACTGTTTCTGTGAGTATGGTCCACTGTGTATTCATAAACCATAGAGACTCTCCTAGTATGTCACATACTAATTTTAAAATGCAACACTTTTTTATGACACGGATGAGTAATATATTGTCCTGGATGCCAATTTGGCATTTCAGAATTCTGGAATAATGTGAAAAAGTAACAGGATAAATTTTTTTTTTTTTTTTTTTTTTTTAATGAGACAGGGTCTCACTCTGTCACCCGGGTTGGAGTGCAGTGGTACAATCATAGCTTACTGAAGCCTTGAACTCCTGGGCTCAAGTGATCCTTCTGCCTCAGGCTCTCAAGCAAGTGCATGCCACCATGCCTGGCCAAAATAATGATCTTTACTAGGCGTTATCAAGGAACAAATGAGCGAATTAGCTAGCTAGTACTGTGGATTTCATCTAGAACTTGGAGATAAAAAACATGAAAGAGCCAGTTGAGGGGCATGTAAGAAAGATCAGCAATGCTAACATATTTCTAGTATGAGTGCCAGAACAAGAGAATGAAGAAAATTTAGAAAAAGCAATATTGTAAACAAAGTTAACTAAAATTTTTCCAGAATTGAGAAAAGATCTATTCTAAATCAAAAATATACTTTGAGTACTGAGTAGGATAAATGAAAAATAGTTTTAGAACTGTGAATTGCAGGACTCAGACTCAATTTTTGTTAATCCTGCCTGTAAATGTCTTCAGACTCCATTTCTTTCTTTTGCCCTTTATATCACCTTTCCTGTTTCTTCTTTTTCCTTAAGCCATGTTGTCTGGATTCAGATCTGGCTCCACTGATCCTAATCTTTACTTCCAAGTTTCATTTAACAATGTTGTCACAATCATTTTTGGGTGGAATGCTGGGAAGAATGACTTAGCAGGGATAAAGTATGGACACTTAGTTCTCTTGTGTCTTGCCTTTACTGCCCCCTCCTCAAGTTATAGGGAACAAAATGTCAATTCTTTCACCATAAGCTCAGGAACTTATATGTAATCTCTACCATCCTCATCCTAGAATCCCAGTATCAATGTTCCTGGAGAAGTAGACAAGTCCCATGAGATTTTGGGTGAATTCTCCCTTTACTCAATTCCTATATTCTATAGAAAATTTTTTTCCTTCCACCACCTTTGCTCTGCCTGCTCATCCCCAGAGGTTACAACCTTTTACCTTTACGTAAGGAGCACCTCTTTGTGGTCATCATTCCTGTGTAGGGAGATGACTTATTATTAGAAAAGGGGAAGAGTGACTTGGACAGATATGAATAAGACCCCTTCAGCAGGGTCTTCTGATCAAATATTTGTCTCATAGTAACTGTCCCTCAACAGGTTCATCATAGTAAAACTGAAGAATATCAGTAATGAAGTAATGGGGGGAATATAATATAATCAATTGTGGGCTAACAGAACACTTTTTAGCAGTGATAATAGATGCTAGAAGACAATGAAACAGTAACTTTTAAATGCTGAAGGATACAAGTATTAGCCTAGATTTTTAAAAAAATTTTTAATTTTTAATTATTATGGATATATATCAGCTTAGAATTTTATCCTTAGTTTTGTGCTATCATTCAAGAGTGATGACAGGGCTAAGTGCAGTGGCTCATGTCCATAATCCCAGTGATTTGGGAGGTTGAGATGGGAAGTGTGCTTGAGGCCAGGAGTTTGAGCCCAGCCTGGGCAACATAGTAAAACCCTGTCTCTAAAAAAAAACAAAAACAAAAAACAAACAAACCAAAAGAAAAACTAGGCATGGTGGCTTCCAGCACTTTGGGAGGTCAAGGCAGAAGTACTGCTTCAGCCCAGGAGTTTGAGACCAGCCTGAGCAACAAGTCAGACCTCATCACCAAAAAAAAAAAAATTTGCCAAACATGGCAGTATATGCCTATAGTTTCAGCTGCTTGGGAGGCTCACCTGGGAAGATTGCAGGTCAAGGCTACAGTGAGCAAAGATCACGCCATTGCACTTCAGCCTGGTTGACACAGTTGAAGCCTCTCTCTAAATAAAAAAAAGAGAGATGACAATATGTAGCACTTTTGAGACATACAAACTCAAAAATCACTTATTATCTATAGACTCTAGAACTATTTAAAAAGTAATATATTCTAGCAAGGAGAAAGATGAAGTCAGAGTGAAGTTTAGAAAAGTGGTTAGGAAATGGTTAGAACAAACATTGATAAAATACAGTGGTGAATTTAATAAAATTTGACTTAAAATCAGATTATTTTGTGTTAAATTCATATTTTGCACATTTTAATTAAATATTTTATATAATATTACATACATATTATTTTATGTTAAAATATAAAGCTCTAAAACTATGCATTCTTTTTGGCCTTTTGGCTAAGATCAAATGTAAAACTTTAAACAGCAATAATAAGTTGAAGAAGTTGCATTTGATTTTAGTTTTTATTTCAATAGTTTTTGGGGAACATAGTTTTTTGTTACATGGATAGGGTACTTAGTGGTAATTTCTGAGATTTTGGTGCACCCATCACCCGAGCAGTGTATACTGTACCCAATGTGTAGTGCTTTATCATCCCTCATCCTCCTACCCACTTCCCCTAGTCCCCAAAGTCCATTGTATAATTCTTAGGCCTTTGCATCCTCATAGCTTATTTCCCACTTGTGAGTGAAAACATACAATGTTTGGTTTTCCATTCCTGAGTTACGTGATTTAGAATAATGGTCTCCAACTCAATCCAGTTTTTTGTGAATGCCATTATTTCATTCCTTTTCTTTGGCTGAGTAGTATTCTGTGGTGTATATATACCACATTTTCTTTATCCACTTGTTGGCCAGTGGGCTTTTAGGCTGGTTCTGTATTTTTATAGTTGCATATTATGCTGCTATAAACATGTGCTTGCAAGTGTCTTTTTCATATAATGACTTCTTTTCCTCTGGGTAGATACCCAATAGTGGGATTGCTGGATCAAATGGTAGATCTATTTTTAGTTCTTTAGGGAATCTCCATACTGTTTTCCATAGTAGTTGTACTAGTTTACATTCCCACCAGCAGTGTATAAGTGTTCCCTTTTCACTGCATCCATGCCAACATCTATTATTTTTTGATTTTTTTTATTATGGTCATTCTTGCAGGAGTAGGGTGGTAGCTCATTGTGGTTTAAATTTGTATTTTCCTGATAATTAGTGATATTGAGCATTTTTATATGTTTTTTGGCCATTTGTATACCTTCTTTTGAGAATTGTCTATTCATGTCCTCAGCCCACTTTTTGATTGGCTATTTGTTTCTTTCTTGATGATTTGTTTGAGTTCTTTGAAGATTCTGGATATAAGTCCTTTATTGGGTGCATAGCTTGTGAATATTTTCTCCTATTTGGTAGGTTGTCTATTTACTCTGCTGATTATTTCTTTTGCTGCAGTGAAGCTTTTTAGTTTAATTAGGTCCCATCTATTTATTTTTGTTTTTGTTGCATTTGCTGTTGGGTTCTTAGTCATGAACTCTTTGCATAAGTCAATGTCTAGAAGAATTTTACCACTGTTATCTTCTAGAATTTTTATGGTTTCAGGTCTTAGACTTAAGTCTTTGATCCATCTTGGGTTGATTTTTGTATAAAGTGAGTGATGAGGATCCAGTTTCATTCTTATACATGTGGCTTGCCAATTATCCCAGCACTATTTGTTAAATAATAATTGTTCTTCGCTCACTTTATGTTTTTGTTTGCTTTACCAAAGATCAGTTGGCTATTAAGTATTTGGCTTTATTTCTTGGTTCTTTATTCTGTTTCATTGGTCTACATGTTCATTTTTATACCAGTACCATGCTGTTTTAGTAACTGTAGCCTTGTAGTATAGTTTGAAGTCAGTTGAAGTGATACCTCCATATTTGTTCTTTTTGCTTAGTATTGCTTTGGCTATGCAGGGTTTTTTTGATTCCATATGAATTTTAGGATTGTTTTTCCTAGTTCTGTGAAAAATTATGATTGTACTTTGATGCTAATTGCATTGAATCTGTAGCTTGCTTTTGGCTGTAAAGTCATGTTCACAATATTGATTCTATCCATCCATGAGCATGGAATGTGTTTCCATTTGTTTGTGTCATCAATAATTTTTTTGAGCAGTGTTTTGTAGTTTTGTTTGTAGTGATCTTTCACCTCCTTAGGTATATTCCTGAGCTGCTTCTTTTTTTTTTTTTTGAAGCTGTTTTAAAAGGCACTGAATTCTTAATTTGTTTCTCAGCTTGGTCATTGTTGGTATATAGCAGTGCTAATGATTTGTATACATTAATTTTTTATTCTGAAACTTTACTGGATTCATTTATCAGATCTACAGGCTTTTTGGATGAGTCTTTAAGTTTTTCTAGGTATATGATCATATCATCTATGAACAGTGACAGTTTGACTTTCTCTTTACCTATTTGGATGCCTTTCTTTCTCTTGTCTGATTGCTCTGACTAAGAATTCCAGTATTATGTTGAATAGAAGTGGTGAGCATGGACATCCTTGTCTTGTTTCAGTTCTCAAGGGAAATGCTTTCAAGTTTTTCCTGTTCAGTACAATGTTGACTGTGGATTTGTAATAGATGGCTTTTATTCTTTGAGGTAAGTCCCTTCTATGCCAGTTTTGCTGAGGGTTTTAATCATAAAGAGATTCTGGATTTTGTCAAATGCTTTTTCTGCTTTTATTGAGATGATCATATGATTTTTGTTTTTAGTTCTGTGTATGTGATGTATCACATTTATTGACTTGCATTTGTCAAACCATCCCTACATTCCTGTTATGAAACCCAGTTGATCATGGTGTATTATCTTTTTGATATGCTGTTGGATTCAGTTAGCTATATTTTGTTGAGGATTTTTAGATCTATGTTCAATCAGGGATATTGGTCTGTAGCTTTCTTTTTTTGTTTTGTTCTTTCCTGGTTTTGGAGTTAGGGTGATACTGGCTTCATAGAATCATCTTTAGGGAGGATTCCCTCTTTCTCTATTTTTTTTGGAATAGTTTCCGTAAGCTTGATACTGATTTTTCTTTGAATGTCTGAAAGAATTTGTCTGTGAATCTATGGTCCTGGACTTTTTTTTGTAGGCAATTTTAAAAATTACTGTTTCAATCTCACTATCTGTTATTGGTCTATTCAGTTTCTATTTCTTCATGATTTAATCTAGGAGGTTTGTATATTTCCTGGAATTTATCTGTCTCTTCTAAATTTTCTAGTTTGTGTGCATAAGATGCTCATAGTAGCCTTGAATGATCTTTTGTATTTCTGTGATATTGGTTGCAATATCTCCATTTCATTTCTAATTGAGTTTATTTGAGCTTCTTTCCTTGGTTAATCTTGCTAATGGTCTATCAGTTTTAGTTATCATTTCAAAAAACCAGCTTTTTATTTCATTTATCTTTTGTATTGTTGTTTTTCAATTTCATTTAGTTCTGCTCTGATCTTGGTTATTTCTTTTCTTCTGGTTTGGGGTTTGGCTTGTTCTTGTTTCTGTAGTTCCTTGAGGTGTGGCCTTAGATTGTCTACTTGTGCTCTTTCAGACTTTTTGATGTAGGTATTTAACACTATGAACTTTTAGCACAGCTTTTGTTGTATCCCAGAGGCTTTTTAAATGTCACATCACTATTACCATTCAGCTGAAAGAATTTTTAAATTTGTATCTTGATTTCATTGTTGGCCTCAAAATAATTCAAGAGCAGACTATTTAATTTCCATGTATTTGGATGGTTTTGAGGGTTTCTTTAGGAGTTATTTTCCAGTTTTATTCTACTATGATCTGAGAGGACAGTTGGTATAATTTTGATTTTCTAAATTTATTGAGGCTTGTTTTGTGACCTGTCATATGGTCTATCTTGGAGAATGTTTCATGTGCCAAAGAAAAGAATGTGTATTCTGCAGTTGTTGGGTTAAATGTTCTGTAAATATCTGTTTAGTCCATTTGTTCTAGGGTGTAGTTTAAGTCCATTGTTTGTTGATTTTCTGTCTTGATGACCTATCTAGTGCTGTCAGTGGAGTACTGAAGTCCCCCACTATTTCTGTGTTCCTATCTCATTTATTAGGTCTAGTGGTAATTGTTTTATAAATTTGGAAGCTCCAGAGTTAGGTGCATGTGTATTTAGGCTTGTGACATTTTCCTGTTGGACTATTTCTTTTATCATTATATAATATCCCTCTTAGTCTTTTTATACTGTTGTTGCTTTAAAGCCTATTCTGACTGATATAGGAATAGCTATACTTGCTCACTTTTGGTTTTCATTTGCATAGAATATCCTTTTCTACCCCTTTACCTTTAGTTTATGTGACTCCTTATGTGTTGAGTGAGTCTTTTGAAGACAGCAGGTACTTGATTGGTGGATTTTTAACCATTCTGCCATTCCATATTTTTTAAGTGGAACATTTAGGCCATTTACATTCAATATAAGTATTGAGGTGTGGTGTTCTGTTCTATTCATCATGTTAATTGTTGCCTTAAAACCTTTTTTTCTATAGTGTTATTGCTTTTTAGATAATGTGAAATTTATGCTGTAAGGAAGTTTTATTTTGGTGTATTTTGATGTTCTTTTTCTTCAATATTTAGAACTCCTTTTGGCCTTTCTTGTAGTGCTGACTTAGTATTGGCAAATTCTCTCAGCATTTGTTTGTCTGAAAAAGACTTTATCTTACCTTCATTCATGAAACTTAGTTTTGCTGGATACAAAATTCTTGGTTGACAATTGTTTTGTCTCAGGAGGCTAAAGATGGGACCTCAGTTCCTTCTGGGTTTGTAAGGCTTCTGCTGGGAAGTCTGCTGTTAATCTATTAGGTTTTCCTTTATAGTCCACTTGATGCTTTTGGCTCATAGCTCTAAAGATCCTTTTGATCATCTTGACAGCCTGATGAATATGTGCCTAGGTGATGATCTTTTTGCAATGAATTTCCCAGGTCTTCTTTGAGCTTCTTGGATGTCTAGATTGCTAGCAGGGCCAAAGAAGTTTTCCTCAATTGAATGATTTGGATGATTTGATTTGGATGTCTAGATGGCTAGCAGGGCCAACAAAGTTTTCCTCCATTACTCCCTCAAATAAGTTTTCTAAACTTATAGATTTATTTTCTTCCCAAGGAACACCAGTTATTCTTAGGTTTGGTCATAACATAATCCCCAATTTTTTGGAGGCTTTGTTCTTTTTTCTTTCTGTTTTCTTTGTCTCTATCTGACTGGGTTGATTCAAAAGCCTTGTCTTTGAGCTCTGAAGTTCTTTCTTCTACTTGTTCTAGTCTATTGTTGAAACTTTCCAGGCATTTTGTATTTCTCTATGTGTGTCTTTCATTTCCAGAAGTTGTGATTAGTTTTTCTTTTTGATACATATTTTTCTGGAGAATTTTTCATCCATATCATGTATTTTTAAAAAATTATTTAAGTTGGTTTTTAGCTTTCTTTGATATCTTCTTGAGTAGCTTAATAATCAACCTTCTGAATTCTTTATCTGGCAATTCAGAGATTTCTTCTTGGTTTGTATTTATTGCTGGGGATATTTTGGGGATGTCATAGAACCCTATTTTGTCATATTACCAGAAGTGCTTTTTTAGTTCCTTCTCATTTGGGTAGAGTATTTCACGATGTTATAGGCAGTGGCATTAGGTATTATCTTCTTCCTGGGATCAGGGTTATTCTGTAATGAGTTGTCGTAATGGCCTGAGTTGGCTGGCCCTTAGCCAGGAGGTTGCATTTTCAAGAGAGCACTAGCTGAAGTAATGGTAGGGGGCTTCCCCTAACATGTCCCGGGTAAGTATTTTGGCTTCTCAGGTGGTGGGCTTCCAGGAGTTTCTGTTTTGTGTTTGGTTACCAGGGTGGGTAGGGAAATACCATCAGGTGGGGGCAGGATTAGGTGGGTCTAGGCTCAGACTCCCCTTGAGTGGGGTCTTCCATGGCCACTGTAGGGGTCAGGGGTGGTTCTCAGGTTGATGGGGTTATATTCTAGATGGGATTATGGCTGCCTTTGCTGTGTCTAGGCAAGTGGAGGACAGTGGTAGCAAGTGACCTCAGCCAGCTCCCATGTAGTTGGAAAGGCTATTCTCACTCTATGGTGCCATGCTAAAGTCTTGCCTCAGGCCATGAGCTCCCCTGCTGAGAAATGGCATGGCTTTCAGACTTCACCCCTTCCAGTCTTCCTACTCTGTCTGCAGCAGCTCCTGCACTCCTGCACTCACTTGTATCCACAGCTGCTCCCACTTGTCCCTTGGACTCTGCTTAAGAAAATTTGTGCCCAGTTGAACCCACTACCAGTTTCAGTTTGAAACTTCCTCACTACCAATTTCAGTTGGAAACTTCCTTTACCCTGCAGAACTCCCCCTGCCCCTGCCCCGACCCCATTTCCACTGGCTGGCTTCCCCAAGAGGTCCTGTAAGATCTAGTCAGGGATGGCTTTCCTGGGGCTCAAGCTGGAGACTGGGAATGCATGCAAGACACTTCCTGCTGCTACTTCTATTTTTATATTTTTCATGACTCCCTAAATCTGTTTCATTTCTAGGTAAGGTTAAGTTCTTCTCCTGTGATTTGAATTTTAAGAGTCCCCAGTGGGGATGTGGGTTCAGAGGTAGGTCCCCCACTTCACACTTTGGGAACTCACAGTTTTTGCTTGTTTCCTGGAACTTACAGCAGCATGTTGCTTCTTTCATAGAGTCTGTGAATCTTTTTGTTTTTTCTAGTACATTTCTTCTGTGGTACTTGGAGCAAAAGATCATGGTGTGAGTCTCCACACACTGTTTTGTCTGTCCATATGGGAGCTGCATGTTAGCCCTATCTTCTATGTGCTGTCTTCCCTGCTTCTTGAGAATTTGTCTTTTATTGGGTAAACCATGACAAGGGTCATGTTACTTAAGGAGGAGGCTATATATACTGAATTTCTTTAGAAATTTTTAAATATTTAAGTCAAGTATGTTAAAAACATTAAGGGTAACTATTAAATAAATGGACATACTGTCTATAGCATTCAAATTAGCAGAGAAGGAAAGGGGGAGGGGCATAGAAATCATATCAGTCTCAAGAAGATAGGAAAGGAGGATAAAACTAAAGAGCTTCTGTACAGCAAAAGGAACAGTCAGCAGAGTAAACAGCCAATTCACAGCATGAGTGAAAAGCCTCACAATCTCTACATCCAACAAAGGCCTAATATCCAGAAATGCAAATCAAAACCACAATGCAATACTAACTTACTTATGCAAGGATGGCTATAATCAAAAATCAAAAAAAAAAAAAAAAGAAAAGATGTTGGTGTGGATGTAGTGAGAAGGGAACACTTATACATTGCTGGTGGGAATGTAAACTAGTACAACCACTGTGGAAAACAGTGTGGAGATTGCTTAAAGAAGTAAAGATAGAACTACCATTTGATCCAGTAATCCCACTACTGAGTATCTACCCAGAGGAAAAGAAGTCATTTTACGGAAAAGATACTTGCACATGCACACTTATAGCAGCATGATTTGCAATTGTAAAAATATGAAACCAGCCAAATGCCCATCAATGAGTATATAAAGAAATTGTGTACACACACACCCACACACACACACACATATATATATATACACACACAATATATATACAATATATATCTATATATGCAATATATAATATGTATATTATATATACATATATATATACAATATATATCTATATATGCAATATATAATATGTATATTATATATACAATATCCATTATATATATATATATATATATATATATATATATACACATACATACACACACACACACACACAGTGGGACACTACTCAGCCATAAAAAGGAACAAAATAATGACATTCATAGCAACCTGGGTAGAACTGGAGACTATTATTGTAAGTGAAGTAACTCAGGAATGGAAAACCAAACATCGTATGTTCTTACTCATAAGTGGGAAATAAGCTATGAGGTTGCAAAGGCATAAGAATCATACAATGGACTTTGGGGACTCAGGGAAAAGGGTGGGAGGGGGTGAGAGATAAAACACTACAAATTGGGTTTAGTGTATACTCCTTGGGTGATAGGTGCACCAGAATCTTACAAATCACCACTGAAGACCTTACTCATGTAACCAAATACTATATGTTCCCCAAAAACCTGTGGAAATAATATTAATGAAAAAGAAAACAAAAACACAAAAGAATGATAAACACATGACACAAAATTAGATGATATGAATAGCAACACACAAGTAATCACAATAAATATAAATCGAACAAACACAACATATATTAGTGTTATTTATACCTTTCTTACCTTCCCACACTTACCTGAAGGCAATGCTTCTTTTCGCCATTGACTTAGAGCTTTGACACAAGTCTGTGTGTCTTTGTTTTGCCAGTAGAGTATATGAGAATGTATCTGATGCCACATATGAGCAGAGGCTTTAAATATGTTTGTGTGATTTGTCTTGACCTCTGGTGCTTTTGTCCTCTGTGTAAAAACACCTTGTCCCAGGTGAGGCTGCTAATTCAGCCTGAAACCCAGAATGAAAAGATACATGGAGAACATCTGAAAGTTACTTCAAGTCTGAAGCTGAGCCCAAGCCAAGTCTAGCAGAGCCCAGCAGAGTCACAGCCAACACACATATCTGAGAGAATAAGATAAAATTTATTTTTTAAGCCATTGAGTTTGTTTTTAATAAATTCAGCTTTACTGCAACACTTGTTCACTAATTGTATTTGTTTTCTAGGGCTGCTGTAACAAAGTACCACAAACTGAATGGTTTAAAACATAATTTTATTATCACAGTTCTAGAGACCAGAGGTCTGAAATCAAGGTGTTAGAGGGTCAGTCTCCACCTGAAACCTGGTGGAATCCTTCCTAGCCTCTTCTTAGCTTCTGCTGATTTGTTAGAAATTTTTGGTGTTCCTTGGCTTGCAGCTGCATAATTCCCAATCTCTGCCTTTTTGCCATATGGCATTCTCTCTGTGTTTGTGTTCTCATGTGGCCATCTTGTATGAGAACACGAGTTGAATTGGATTAGGGACCCACCCTGCTATGGTATGACATCATCTTAACTAATTACATCTGCAATCACCCTATTTCCAAGTAAGGTCATATTCTGAGGTCTTTGTGGTTAGTGTCAACATATTTTTTTTTTTCAGTGGGGGGACAACAATTCAACCCATAACACGAATACATAAATTAATGTCTAGAAATTGGATGTTTATGTAATAAATACCCAAGACATGTGGTGACCAAGATGTAGGTGGTGAAAAACTATTGTAAACATGGACATGTTTTGTAGTGGTGAAACACTGGGTAAAGCAGAAAATATAACAAGTGAACTTGTGATTTGTGCAAAGACATTTGGAGATAGTATGTTGCCAGCTTGAATTGGTTGGTATTAGTGGCATTTAATAAAACACAGAAAAAAATATTTGGTTGAAAGCTGGGATGAAAAGAAAAACAGAATTGAGGAAGTCTGTGATTGTAAGGATGAAAATGAATATTTCTCATCTCCAACCAATGAAACATATTGAGAAATATGTTCTCGATACATGAAAGCTGAATGAGCTCCAAATTAAGATACAGCCTTAGGGAAAGGACATAATTAAAAGCAGTATATCAATCATATCTTTTGTTAAACCCTCTGATTGGATTAAATGGTCTCTAGGACATCCATTCTACTAGAGTATACTCCTCTGCCCCATTTACTTTATCCTAGACAATGTGACAAAATTTTGCCAATGGAAAGTGAGCAGGCATATTGTGGGCTGATAGACCAAGTGAAAGATTTAGAAAGCATATCAAAGATTTGAAAAATACAATTAGCAAATTTGATCTATAGATGTTATGGACTCTTACATCCAACAAACAGAGAATATATAGTCTTTTCAAGTATCTGTGGCGTTTTCAAGACAATTGATTATATAATGCCACACAAATTTCAGAGAATATTATGCACACTAGAATTAACACAGTGTCATTAACTTACGAATCAACAATAAATAGTTTAAATCTCTACCCCCCCAATAACCTTGGAATGAAATGAGTGCACTTGTCAATAATTCATGAAATAAAAAAGAAATTTTAATAGGAATTACAAATATGAACATCAGTAAAGACACATGTGACAGAGACTACTGCAAAAATTTTCCTGTTTATTGCAATACTGCTATAATGAGGTTGTCTTACCAAAGACTCAATTTTCAGCATACTTTCCTGCTAGATGTGGTTATATGACTTGATTTATATCAAAAGAATGTGACTGAAAATGGTCCAGGCATGGTAGATGATACCTGTTATCCTAGCACTTTGGGAGGCTGAGACAGGTGCATATCTTGAGCTCTGGGGTTTGAGACCAGCCTGGGCAAAAAGGTGAAACCCTGTGTCTACAAAAAAATATAAAAATTAGCCAGGTGTGGTGGCACATGCCTGGGGTCCCAAATATTTGGGAGGCCAAGGTGGGAGGATTTCTTGAGCCTGGGAAATTGAGGCTGCAGTGAGCCATGATTGTGCCATTGCACTCCAGCCTGGGTGACAGAGTGAGAACCTATGTAAAAAAAAAAAAAAAGTGAATGAAAAAAACATTCTTCCTTCCAGGCCTTGCATGTAAAACATTGCACACATACTCCTCCATGCTTTACCTTTCCTTATTCGCTGGAATGATGGTGACCAAAGTGACCTTGAGAAATATGTTTTAAGGATGGCAAAGGATACATTAGCTTAGGATCCAGATATATCAGTGAACTTGGAATACCCACTTTCATTTTTAGATGAGGAGGAAGTAAAGTATCTCATTTGATCCATCGTCTATTGGATTCTCTTTATTATTATAGTGCAATAATTTACCCTAATTGACATACAATGCTTTTTGGACCTAACTAAAACACTTATTTGGGGAAGTTTATAGTTTAATAAATTTATTTTGAAAGTATTGAACACAGGCCAGATGCGGTGACTCCCACCTGTAATACCAGCATTTGGGAGGCTGAGGCGGGTGGATCATGAGGTCAGGAGTTTGAGACCAGCCTGGCCAACATGGTAAAACCCTGTCTCTACTAAAAATACAAAAATTTGTCAAGCATGTTGGTGCATACCTGTAGTCCCAGCTACTTGAGGGGCTGAGGCAGGAGACCCGTTGGAACCCAACAGGCGGGGTTGCAGTGAGCTAGGATCATGTCACTGCACTCCAGCCTGTGTGACACAGCAAGACTCCATCTCAAAAAGAAAAAAAAAAATTGAAAATAAGTATTTGGCTGAAGAAGCTGGAAGAAGAAGAATAGTAAATCTAAAAAAAAAAAACTAGAAATGAGAAATGAAGAATATAAATGAATGGGAAAGTAAGCAAGAAACAATAGAGATCAAGAAACCAAAAGCTTGTTGCTTCAAAAAACAATAGACCAATCTCCAGAAAGACTAATCAACAACAACAATAATGAAGACGTCATTAAACACTAGAAAAAAAGGCGGGGGGAGTATAATTAGTGTATTCGTTTTTTCTCAAGCTGCTGTAAGGACAACTGGGTAATTTATAAAGGAAAGAAGTTTAATTGACTCACAGTTCCATGGGGCTGGGGAGGCCTCAGGAAAGTTACAATCATGGCATAAGGGGAAGCAAACATGTCCTTTGCATGGCAGCAGCAAGGAGATGTGCAGAGTGAAGGGTGGGAAAACTCCCTTATAAAACCATCCAATTTTATGAGAACTCTCTCACTATCACGAGAGCAGCATGGAGGTAACCACCCCCATGATTCAGTTATCTCCCACCAGGTCCCTCTGACAACAAATGGGGATTTCACAGCTTCACTAGGGAGTGCCCTATTGGGGACTCTGTGTGGGGGCTTTGACCCCACAATTCCCTTCCACATTGCCCTAGTAGAGGGTCTCCATGAAGTCTCCACCCCTGCAGCACACCTCCGCCTGGACGTCCAGCTGTTTCTATACATCATTTGAAATCTAGACAGAGGTTCCCAAACCTCAAATTCTTGTTTTCTGCACACCCTCAATTCTTGTTTTCTGCACACAGTTTAAGATGAGATTTGGGTGGGGACAAAGTCAAACCATATCATTTTGCCCTGGCCCCTCTCAAATCTCATGTCCTTATATTTCAAAATACAATCATGGCTTCCCAACAGTTCCCCAAAGTCTTAACTCATTCCAGCATTAACTCAAAAGTCCAAGTCCAAAGTCTCATTTGAGGCAAGGCAATTCCCTTCCACCTGTGAGACTGTAAAATCAAAAGCAAGTTATTTACTTCCTAGATGCAATGAGTGTACAGGCATTGGGTAAATACAGCCATTCCTAATGGGAGAAATTGGCCAAAATGAAGAGGCTACAGGCCCCATGCAAGTCTGAAATCCAGTGGGGCAGTCAAATCTTAAAGCTCCAAAATGCTCTCTGTTGACTCTATGTCTCACGTCCAGCTCTTGTTAATCAAAAGGTGGACTCCTAAGACCTTGGTCAGCTCTGACCCTGTAGCTTTGCAGGGCACAGCTCCTGTCCCAGCTGCTTTCATGACTGGTGTTGAATGTCTGTGGCTTTTCCAGGAGCATTGTGCAAGCTATCAGTGATTCTACCATTTTGGAGTCTGGAGGATGGTGGCCTTCTGCTGACAGCTTCACTAGGGAGTGCCCCATTGGGGACTCTGTGTGGGGGCTCTGATCCCACAATTCCCTTCCATACTGACCTAATAGAGGTTCTCCATGAGGGCTCTGTCCCTGCAGCACACCTCTGCCTGGACATTCAGCTGTTTCTAGACATCATCTGAAATCTAGGCAGAGGTTCCCAAACCTCAATTCTTGTTTTCTGCACACCTGCAGGACTAACACTACGTGGAAGCTGCCAAGGCTTGGGGCTTTCACCCTCTGAAGCAATGACCTCAGCTCCTTTTAGCCATAGCTGGAGTGGCTGGGATGCAGGGCAGCAAGTCCAGAGGCTGCACACAAGAGGGGGGCCCTGGACCTCACCCAGGAAACCATTTTCCCTTCTAGGCTTTTGGGCCTGTGATGGGTGGGTCTGCTGTGAAGGTTTCTGACACACTGTGTAGACATTTTCCTTATTGTCTTGGTGATTAGCATTTGGTTCCTGCTTATTTATGTAAATTTCTGTAGCTGGCTTGAATTTTCCCCCAGAAAATGGGTCTTTCTTTTCTACTGCATTATCAGGCTGCAGATTTTCCAAACTTTTATGCTCTGTCACCTCTTGAATGCTTTGTGGTTTAAAATTTCTTCTGCTGGATACCCTAAGTCATCTCTCTCAAGTTCAAAGTTCCACAGATCTCTATGGCAGGGGCAAAATGCCACCAGTCTCTTTTCACAGCAAGAGTTAACTTTACTCCAGTTCCCAACAAGTTCCTCATCTCCATCTGAGGTCACCCCAGCTTGGACTTTATTGTCCATATTAGTATCAGCATTTTGGTCCAAGCCATTCAACAAGTCTCTAGGAAGTTCCAAACTTTCCCACATCTTCCTGTCTTCTGAGCCCTCCAAATCTCTAGGAAGGTCCAGACTTTCCCACATTTTCCTGTCTTCTTCTGAACCCTCCAAACTGTTCTAACATCTGCCTGTTATCCAGTTTCAAAGTTGCTTCCACATTTTTGGGTATCTTTACAGCAGCACCCCACTACCTGGTATCAATGTAGGGAATAAGAATAAATAAAAGATTCTTCTTCAAAGCTTTCCTCCTAGTTCATTATGAATAAATAATGTTTCTTCAAAGGTTAATTTACTTTAAAGCTTTTGCTAATAATCTTAAAGGAGCTGTTAGTCATAATAAAGAAATAAATGCATCCCGTGTTCTTAGTTCTTACACTTTAACCTAGATATTTGCCCTGACATGCCTGGAAAAGCCCAGGTGAGTCTTAGGTCACAGCTTCTTCCCCTTCCTTATTTGGAAATGCTTTTGCTTCTCTAAGCATTCCTCAAGTTACTTTCTCTTTTCCTTTGTTCTCCTCTGCCTTTACCTCTTTAGATAATTTACAAGTTTTTAGCCAATTGGGTCAAGCATAGAATGTGAAGTCCCATTCCAGCCAGTGGAAACTGGATACAGCAGTAGGGCATTTGTGTCAGATTATGAAAGTTATAAATATCCTTGTATCCTTTGTTCAGGCGTGCTCTCATGGCAAGACTGCTGGAGAGTTGCGCCCTTCCTGCAGGAAGTAAACTAGCCTTGCTGAGTAATCCATTGTCTCGGTGTGGATTTTTCCCAAAGTTATAAACCCGTTTCCAACACCAGTTTACTATATTAGTTCATTCTCATGGTGCTATAAGGACATACCCAAGAATGGGCAATTTATAAAGGAAAAATGCTTAATTGACTCACAGTTATGCTCAGTTTTGTATGTGAAGAACAAATAATTTTTCACCAAATTTGAGAATTTATTGGCCATTATTTTATCAAATATTCTTTTTTCCCCATTCTCTCTTTCCCCTTTCTGAAACTCCAGCTTTCATGTTGGATCTTTTGATATTGCCTTGCAAACTCCAGAGGCACTATTTTTTTCTCTTTTAATTTTTCTTTTCTTTTCTTCCAATTGATTTTACTGATGTACAAATTCACAGACTTTTCCCTCCATCACCTGTATTTTACTAGGTTCATATAGTTAACTTTATGTCAGATTTATTATTTTTTTAGTCCTAAGTTTCTCCTTTGTTCCTTTTTGTATTTCCTATTTCTCTGCTTAGATTTCCTACTTTTCCATTGATCATAAACATATTTTCTTTTATTTCATTAAGCATATTTATAATAGCAGCTTTAAAGTTCTTGTCTGATAATTTCAGCATCTAGTTCATTTTATGATTGGTGTTTGTTGATCATCTTTTCTCTTGAAAATGAGCCACATCTTCCTGATTCTTCATGTCTAGAAATTGTGGATAGAATCTTGATCATTATGATATCATGTTGCATAGCCTTTAGAATCTTTTATAGTCCTACAAATGAAGCTGATGTTTTTATTTTATCAGGCAATTAACTTCGTTAGATTTAAACTGAGAAGTTTCTTTTGCCTTTGATTGGGAACAGCTCAACTGTTATTTCTAATCGATTTCAGTCAGCCCCATATAGGCTAGAGACTTAGACAAGAGTTATATATGGAATTTGGAGTTCCTGTTCCCTGGCTGTCTCGTATTGAGGATTCTTCCTTTACTCTCTGGTGGCCCTGATTACCTTGACTCTTTACCCTGCTTCTCCCACCTAGAAAGACACTGCATTTTCTATTGAAGTTTTAGCTGTTCCATGCCACTCTGGGTCTGTGGCTGCCTTCAAGGCAAAGCCACACAAAATGGGAAACTCACTTATACCCATATCTTCTTCCAAGTTTCCATTCTGCTTTTGTTTATTCTTCAGAGCTGTTAGGTAGTTGTTGTTGTTTTTGTTTTTTTTTTCCATTTTTGTCACACTTTATAGTTGTTATCTGTGGAAGGTAAGGTCCTGTTAGTTTACTTCCTCATACTGGAAGTGGCAATAATTCTGATTTTAAACTGTTTCAGAGACTACATAAAGAGAGGAACATACATCCATAAATTTAATTTAATTTTGCTGGTAGTATAATGTTGACAACAAAATGAATAAGATAGTTCCAGGAAGTAAAATACTATGCTCAATGTCACTTAGGCAGTTTGATAGGAAAATTCTGAATAAAATATTAACAAACAACAAATTAACAGTATTAAAAATACTATTTAGATCATGGTGTGGCAGCGCCCTCTCAGCTCCATGTCCAGGTGGATACCCAGGCATTTGGAGCACCTGTTCTCCTGGTTCAGCAGCCTGACTCACCCCACCTTCCTGTGCAGAGATCCTGGTGCAGGGAGGCCCTCTCCAGTTCATGCACAGGCTGATATCCAGGAATTTGGACTACCAGCTCACATGGATCAGCAACCTGAGCCACCCTACCCTTCCTGTGCAGAGATCCTGATGCAGGGAAGCCCTCTCTGCTACATGCCCAGGCAGATCCTCAGACATTCAGAGGATCTGCTTGCCTGGTTCAGAAGCCTGAGTCACTCCACTCCTCCTGTGCAGAAATCTTGGTGCAGGGGGGCCCTCTCCACTCCACACCTAGGCAGATCTCTGAGCATCTGGACCACTCACTCTTTTGGATTAGAAATTTAGGCTGTACTCCACCCTGTGCTGAGGAGGGCCAAGGAGGTTGCTTAGCTTCACACTTAGGCAGATGTCTGAGTGGTTGGTGCTTTTCTATTGAATTCTCTCTCAGTGCTGGTGCTTGTGCCTGCCATCTGGGGACCTTTAGGCAGAGACATGCCCAGTCTGACCCTGCCCATAGTGGTCCCTTCAGTCTGCCACAGGGCTGAGCTCAGACCATTGCACATTAATCAGCCCAATGGTTGAGGCAACAGAGAGCTTTGGCCAGTTAACAGGATCAAGTATGTACCCAGCTGTGTTAGCTGTAGCTGACTATTATCTGTAAGTGCCATCTACTGGCTTGTAGGTCAAACTGCACAGTCGAATATAAAACCTGCCCAAAGAAGTACATTGAGCTATAGAAGCAAAGCCAGGAGACCTTGGGGGAAAGGGAAAGAAAAAATCCCCAGTAATATAGGGAAAGAGAGAAAAAGAAAAAAATTCCTACCCATGTGAAAATAATTACAAATATTAGAAATGCCAGTGTCCCCAGATGAGAAGGAACCAATGGAACAATTTTGGCACCATGAAAAATCTGAATGTAGTGACACCACTAAAGGATCACATTAGCTCTCTAGCAGTGGACCCTAAATAAAATGGAAACTCAGAAATGACAGATAAAGAATTCAAAGCACGGACTGCAAGGAAGCTTAATGAGATCCAAGACAAGGTTGAAAATCAACACAAAGAAACTTCTCAAGCAATCTTGGAAATGAAGGAAGATATAAATGTCTTTAAAAAATAAATCAGAGCTTTTGCAATTGAAAGACTCACTTAAGGAATTTTGAAATACAATTGAAATCTTTATCAATAAACTGGACCAAGAAGAAAAAATTATTTCAGAGCTTGAAGACCAGTCTTTGTAACTAACCCAGTTAGACAAAAAGAATTTTTTAAAAATGTACAAAGTCGTCAAGAAATATGGGGTTATGTAAAGCAACCAAACCTATGAATTATTGGCATTCCTGAGAGAGAAGGAGAAAAAGTAAACAATGTGGAAAATATATTTGAGGGAATGATTCAAGGAAATTTCTTTAGTCTTGCTAGAGAGGTAGACATCCAAATACAAGAAATCCAGAGAACACCTGCCTAATAATATACAAGATGAACTTCACCAAGGCATATTGTCACCAGACTGTCCAAGGTCAATGCTAAAGAAAAAATCTTAAAAGGCAGCTAGAGAAAAGTCATGTACAAAGGGAATCCCATCAGGCTAACAGTGGACTTTTCAGTAGAAACCTTACAAGCCAGGAGAGGTTGGGGGCCTATTTTTAGCATTTCTAAAGGAAAGAAATTCCAACCAAAAATTTCATATCCTGCAAGGAAGTGTTCATAAATGAAAGAGAAATAAAAAATATTTTCTAGGCAAGCTAACACTAAGTGAATTTGTTACCATTAGACCAGCCTTACAAGAGATTTTAAAGAGAGTTCTAAACATAGATACGAAAGAATGATACCATCTGCCGTCAAAACACACTTAAGTACATAGCCCAAAGACCTTATAAAGCAACCATGCAATAGAAACTACAAAGCAACCAACTAACAACCTCATGATAGTATCAAAACCTCACATATCAATATTAGCCTTGAATGTAAATACTTTAAACGCTCCACTTAAAAGGCACAGAGTGGAAAGTTTGGATTGAAACACAAGACCCATTTGTCTGCTGTCTTAAAGACACCCAGCTTATACATAACAACATCCATAGGCTCTAAGTAGAGGGTTAGAGAAAGATGTGTCATGCAAATGGAAAAAAAAAAAAAAGAGCAGAGGTCACTATTCTTACATCAGATAAAACAGACTTTAAGCCAACAATAGTAAAAAAGGACAAATAAAGGCATTACATAATGATAAAGGGTTCAATTCAAAAAGAAGACTTAACCATCCTACATACATACACACACATTCAACAGTGGAGCACTCAGATTCGTAAAACACATACTTCTAGACCTACAAGAAGACTTAGACAGTTACACAATAATAATGGGGAAGTTAAACATCCCCACTGTCAGCATTAGACAGGGCATTGAGGCAGAAAACTAACAAACTTTAGACTTAAACTTGTTGCTTGGTCAATTGGACCTAATAGACATCTACAGAATACTCCACCCATCAACCAGAATATATGTTCTTCTCATCTGCATGTACAACATACTCCAAGATCAAACACATGCTTGATCATAAATCCAGTCTCAATAAATTTAAAAAAATCAAAATTATACCAATCGTACTCTCAGACCACAATGGAATAAAAATAGAAATGAATACCAAAAAGATCCCTCAAAAGCACACACTTATAAATAAATGAAACAGTGAACGACTTTTGGGTAAACAATGAAATTAAGGCAGAAATAAACAAATTATTTGAAATAAATGAAAACAGAGGCACAACATACCAAAATCTCTGGGATGCAGAAAAAGCAATGATAAGAGGAAAGTTTATAGTGCTAATTGCCTACCTCAAAAAGTTAGCAAGATCTCAAATTAATGATCTAACATTACACCTAGAAGAACTAGAAAAACAAGAACAAACTAACCCCAAAGCTAACAGAAGAAAATAAATAATTAAAATCTGAGTGGAACTTAATAAAATTGAGACCCAAAAATCCATACAAAGAATCAACAAACTAAAAGCTGGTTATTTGAAAAGATAAATAAAATTAATAGACCATTAGCTAGATTAACAAAGAAAAAAGAGAGAAGATCCAAATAAACACCATCAGAAATGACAAAAGGTGACATTACAATTGATCCCACAGAAATACAAAATATTCATGGAGAATATTATGAACACCTCTATGCACACAAACTATAAAATCTAGAGGAAATTGTTAAATTACCAGAAACACACAACCTCCCATGATTGAATAAGGAAGCAATTGAAACCCTTCAAGACTGACTTCTGAATTAGAATCAGTAATAAAAAGCCTACCCCCCACCCAATAAAAAGCCCCAGGCTGGATTGATTCACAGCTAAATTCTACCATATGTACAAAGAAGATCTGGTACCAATTCGACTAAAACTATCCCCCAAAATTGAGAAAAATGAGGAGGAAGGGCTCCTTCCTACCTCAGTCTATGAATGTTACCACCCTGGTATCACCCTGATACTAAAACCTGGCAAAGACACAATGAAAAAAGAAAACAATCAGCTAATATTCCTGGTGAATATAGACACAAAAGTCTTCAAGAAAATAAGAGCAAACTCAACCCAACAGTACATCAAAAAGTTAATTCACCACAATAAAGCAGGTTTCATTCCTCAAATGCAAGGTTTGTTTAACATACACAAGTTAATAAATGTGATTCACCACATAAACAGTTAAAAACAAAAACCATATTATCATCTCAATAGATGTGGTAAAAGCTTTTGATAAAATCCAACATCGCTTTAAGATAAAAATTCTCAAGAAACAAGGAATCAAAGGAACATGCCTCAAAATAATAAGACCCATCTATTACACACCACAGCCAATGTCATGCTGAATGGGCAAAAACTAGAAGCATTCCCCTTGAGAACTGGAATAACACAAGAATGCCCACTGTCACCACTCCTATTCAACATAGTACTGGAAGTGTTAGCCAGACCAGTCAGGCAAGACACAGAAATGAAAGTCAACCAAATAGGAAAAGAAGAAGTCAAACTCTCTTCACAGATGATGTGAGTCTATACCTAGAAAATCCTAAAAACTCCTGGAACTGATAAATGACTTCAGTAAAGTTACGGTATACAAAATCAGCATACAAAAATCAGTAGCATCTCTAGACACCAATAATGTTCAAGCTGAGAGCCAAATGAAGAATGCAATCCCACTTACAGTAGTCATCTAGGAATATATCTAACCAAGGAGGTGAAGGGTCTCTACAAGGAGAAATACAAAACACTGGTAAAAGAAATCATAGATGACACAAACACATGGAAAAACATTTCATGCTTATGGATTGGACGAATCAATATCGTTAAAATTGCCATACTCCTCAAAGCAACCTACAGATTCATTGCAATCCCTATCAAAATACCAATGTCATTTTTCTTTTTCTTTTTCTTTTTTTGAGATGGAGTCTTGCTCTGTCGCCCAGGCTGGAGTGCAGTGGTGTGATCTTGGCTCACTGCAATCTCTGCCTCCTGTGTTCAAGAGATTCTTCTTCCTCAGCCTCCTGAGTAGCTGTGACTACTGGTGTGTACTATACAGCTATTTTTTTGGTATTTTTAGTAGAGATGGGGTTTCAACATATTGGCTTGGCTGGTCTTGAACTCCTGACCTCAAGTGATCCACCCATTTCAGCCTCCCAAAGTTCTGGGATTACAAACATGAGCAACCATGCTCGGTGCCAATGTCATTTTTCACAGAACTAGAAAAGACTATTCTAAAATTCATATGGAACCAGAAAAGAGCCCAAATAGCCAAAGCAATCTTAAGGAAAAAGAACAAAGCTGGAGGCATCACATTATAGTATGACTTCCAACCATACTGTAAGGCTATAGTAACCAAAACAGCATGGTACTACCATAAAAACAGATTCACAGACCAATGGAACAGAATAGAGAACTCAGAAATAAGGCCACACACCTACAACCATCTGATTTTTGACAAAATTGACAAAAATAAGCAATGGGGAAAGGAATTCCTATTCAATAAATGATTCTGGGATAGTTGGCTAGTCACATGCAGAAGAATGAAACTGAACCTGTACCTTTCACCATATATAAGAATTAACTCAAGATGGATTAAAGATTTAAATATAAGATCTCAAACTACAAGAATCCTAGAAGAAAACCAAGGAAACACCATTCTGGACATCAGCCTTGATAAAAAATTTATGACTAAGTTCTCAAAAGCAATTGCAACAAAAACAAAAATTGACAAGTGGGACCCAATTAAACTGAAGAGCTTCTGCATGCAAAAGAAATTATCAACAGAGTAAACAGACAACCCACAGAATGGGACATAATATTCCAAACTATGCATCTAACAAATGTCTAATATCCAGAATCCATAAGGAGCTTAAACAATTAAACAAGCAAAACACAACCCCATTAAAAATGGGCAAAAGACATGAACAGACACTTCACAAAAGAAGGCATACAAGGGGCCAAAAAACATGAAAAAATGCTCCACATGACGGATCATCAGAAAAATGCAAATAAACACTGCAATGAGATATCATCTTATTCCAGTTGGAATGGCTGTTATTAAAAACTTAGAAAAAAAATGCTGATGAGGCTTATGTTGTTGGTGGGAATGTAAATTAGTTCAGTTATTGTGAAGAGCAGTTTGGAGATTTCTCAAAGAACTTAGAACTACTATTCAACCCAGCTATCCCATTAGTTGGTGTATATCTAAAAGCAAACAAATTATTCTAACAAAAAGACACATGCACTTGCATGTTCATTGCAGCACCCTTCACAATAATGAAGACATGGAATCAATCTAGGTGCCCATCAACAGTGGACTGGATAAAGAAATTGTGGTACGTATACAACATAGAATACTATGCAGCCATAAAAGAGAATGAAATCATGTCCTTTGCAGAAACATGGATGCAGCTGGAGGTCATTATCCTAAGCAAATTAACACAGGAACAGAAAACCAAATGCCATGTGTTCTCACTAATAAGTGGGGGCGAAATATTGAATACATATGTACATAAAGATTGCAGTAATAGAAACTGGGACTAGTAATGTGAGAAGGGAGGGAGGTGGGAATGGGTTGAAAAACTATTGGGTGTTATGTTCACTGCCTGTGATGGGATAATGCATACCACAAACCTCAGCATCATACAGTATATGCAGGTAACACACCTGCATACGTATCTCCTGAATCCAAAATAAAAATTGGAAAAAATAAATTAAAAAAATACTATTTATAATAAGATCCAGGCATAAAATACATAGGGATATATTTAATGAAATATGTTTAAGACCTCTGCATTGAATATACAAAATATTACTGAGAGAATTTAAAGATGATCTAACTGGAGAGACATGCTATTTTCACGGACTGAAAAACTGAGTGGTGTTAAATATCAATTTCCTCAAAATTTATCTATAGATTAAATAAAATCCCAATAAAAATCCCAGCAGGCTTTCTTGGGGGGTAAAAGTTGACAAGCTGATTCTAAAATTTATATGCAATTGAAAGTGTCCTAAAATAACAACAACCAAAAGAATAAATTTGGAGAACTTAGACTTTCTGACTTCAAGACTTAGTGTAATGTTATGGTAATCAAGACTGTAGTATTTATGTGTCGACAGGCAACTGGAACAGAATAGCGGATTCAGAAATAGATCCACATTTATGTTGTCAATTGATTTTCAACCAAAGTGCTAAAGCAATTCCAAAGAAAATGATAGTCTAAAAAATGCTGTCAGAACAACTGGCTATCTGTATGGGAAAAAAAAAAAGAACTTCGCCTGTTGTAAGTGAAACTCCCATTTCGATCACTACTCTATGTCTACTCTGAATACCTCACTTCTGACACCAGATGTGTGGGATTTAGTTTTCCCACACCAAGCAATTCTTCACTTTTCGGCAGACGTTGAGTGTGTGTCCTAGTATTTAATTCAGTTATGAGATGATCTACCTAGAGATTATATCAGCTTCCACAGGTTAAGAGTTCAATCCCACAACACTGCCACTACCTCAGACACAAGTTGTGAATCCAGATTGTCATTTGGGTTTTTCTGACCAATCTGCTGTAAATAAGAAGTTCCCACAACACCATCCTTTGATCCAGTAATTTTCTAGAATGGCTCAAAGAACTCAGGAAAATAGTTTGCTTACTAGATTACTGGTTTATTATAAAAGGATACAACTTAGAAATAGCCAGATGGAAAAGATGCATAGGGAAGGAGTGAGGAGCTTCTATGCCCTCTTCAGATAGCTATCCTCTCAGCACCTCCATGTGTTTACCAATCTGGAAGTTCCCCAAACCCAATCTTTTAGGGATTTTTGGGAAGGCTTCACTACACAGGCATGATGAACTACTAATTCGGTCAGTATCCCCTCTTTTTTCCCTAGAGGAATGGGGAAGGGAATAAAATTACAAAGCTTATAATCATGGCTTGGTCTTTCGTGAGCAGTCTCAATCCAGGATGCCATCAAGAGTCACCTTATCAGAACAAAAGATGCTGTTATCACACAGGAAACTTCAAGTGGTTTAGGAACTCTGTTGTCAGGAGCCAAGGTTAAAGATAAAGTATCAGAACAAAAGATGCTCCTAGCACTCCTATCAGTTAAGAAATTACAAGGGGGCTTTAGGAGCTCTGTATCAGGAACTGGGGGCAGAGACCAATATATGGATTTCATATTGTTTCAAACCCAAACCCATATTTCACACTATGCACAAAAATTAATTTAAGATGGCTAGGGACTTTAACGTAAAAGCTAAATCTATAAAATCTCTAGATGAAAACATAAGAGGCTATTTTTGCAATCTTGCAACATTAATACAAGATAATGGAATTTGTTTTTTTAGACAGGACCTAGAAAGCACTAATGATAAAAGAAAAAAATTAATTATGTGGGCTTTATCAAAATTAAAAACATCTAGTCATCAAAATATTTTGTTAATGAATAGGGATGTCACAGTGATGTAGAAAATATTGCAAAAACATGTCTGACAAAGGTCTTGTATTTAGAATTGTAAGCAATTCTGAAACTCAATAAAATTAGACAATTAACCCTCCCCCGACCAGAAAAAGATAAAAGACCTTGAATAGGCATCTCAGAAAGCATTATATACAAATGGTTAATAAATATATGATAAAGTGCTCAATGCCATTAGTATCTGGAGAATTCAAACTAAAACACATTCTCTAGAATGGCTAACACTTTTTTAAAACCGACGAAACAGACTGGACAATATCAAATATAGGTAAAATGTGAGACAATTGAAATTCTCACACATTGCTGGTAGGAATACAAAATGATATGACCACTTTGGAAATTGGTTTGGCAACTTATAAAGTTAAACATAAATCTAACTAAAATCTAGAAATTCCATTCTAAGATTTTTACCCAAGGAAACATGTTTACAAAAATATTTATACAAAAATATGTTTATAGAAGTTTTATTCATATTAGCCAAAACTGGAAACAATTCAAATGTTCATTAATGCAGGGTGATAAATAAATGGTCCTATATACACAGAATGGGATACTACTCAAAAATAACAAGGAATCTTTCACTGAAATGCATGACAGCATGGATGAAATTCAAAACATTTTGTTGAATAAACAAAGCTATATGAAAGAGTACATACTGAATTTATATGAAGAACAATAATTTGTAATAAACAAGAATAGGCCAGATGAATCTATTGTGATGGCATTCACAATAATGATTGCCTCTGAAGGGGTAGGTATTGACTGAGAAGGGGCAGGAGATATCTTTTTGGGATCATGGAAATCTTCAATATGTTGATAGAGTGGGTTTATATAGATGTAGAGTTTTATAAAATAGATTAATAAATTAGAATACAAAGGCAAAAAACAGACCAATGTAGACATGGAGACTTCATATAGATAGACGTGGCAAGTCAATAATTGGTGCTGGGATAACTGGCAAGCCACATGTAGAAGAATGAATTTGGATCCTCATCTCTAACCTTATACGAAAATAAACTCAAGATGGATCAAAGACTTAAATCTAAGACTTGAAACCATAAAAATTCTAGAAGATGGCATCAGAAAAACGTTTCTAGACATTGGCTTATGTAAAGAGTTCATGACCAAGAAACCAAAAGCAAATGCAAAAACAAAAAACAAAAAACACCCCACAAAGATAAATAGATGGGACTTAATTAAACTAAAAAGCTTCTGCACAGAAAAAGAAACAATCAGTGGAGTAAACAGACAACCCACTGAATGGGAGAAAATCTTCCCAATCTATACATCCGACAAAGGACTAATATCCAGAATCTACAAGGAACTCAAACAAATTAGCAAGAAAAAAACAGTTTTATAAAAAACTGGGCTAAGAACATGAATAGACAATTCTCCAAAGAAGACATACAAATCGCCAACAACCATATTAAAAAATGCTCAATGGCTGGGAGTGGTGGCTCGCGCCTATAATCACAGCACTTTGGGAGGCTGAGGTAGGTGGATCACCTGAGGTCAGGAGTTCCAGACCAGCCTGGCCAACATAGTGAAACCCCATCTCTACTAAAAATGCAGAAATTAGCCAGACATGGTGATGCACACCTGTAATCCCAGCTACTGGGGAGGCTGAGGTGGGAGAATCACTGGAACCTGGGAGGCAGAGGTTGCAGTGAGCCAAGATCATGCCACTGCACTCCAGGCTCCAGGCTGGGTGACAAAGTGAGACTCCGTCTCAGGAAAAACACAAACAAAAAAAGCTCAACATCGCTAGTGATCAGGGAAATGCAAATCAAAACCAAAACCGCAATGAAATACTACCTTACTTTTTTAGGAATGGCCATAATTAAAAAACCAAAAAATAATAGATGTTGGCATGGACGTGGTGAAAAGGGAACACTTTTACACTGCTGGTGGGAATGTAAACTAGTACAACCACTATGGAAAACAGTGTGGAGATTCCCTAAAGAACTAAAAGAAACTGCCATTTGATCCAGCAATCCCACTACTGGGTATCTACCCAGAGGAAAAGAAGTCATTATACAAAAAGATACTTGCACGTGCATGTTTATAGTGGCACAGTTCACAATTGCAAAAATATGGAACCAGCCCAAACACCCATCAGTCAACGAGTAGATAAAGAAATTGTGGTATGTACATTATGGAATACTACTCAGCCATAAAAAGGAATGAAATAATGGCATTCACAGCAAGCTGGATGGAATTGGAGACTATTATTGTAAGTGAAGTAACTCAGGAATGGAAAACCAAACATTGTATGTTCTCACTCATAAGTGCGAACTAAGCTGTGAGGAGGCAAAGGCATAAAAATGATACAATGGACTCTGGGGACTCAGGGGAAAGGGTGGGAGGGGATGAGGGTTAAAAGATTAAACATTGGATACAGCATACACTGCTCAAGTGATGAATATTCCCAAATCTCAGAAATCACCAGTAAAGAACTTATTCATGTAACCAAACTCTGTTTCCCAAAAACCTGTTGAAATAAATAAATCAGTAAATATACAATAGCTAAAATATACTTATAAGCACATTGTTTAGAAATGTGGAGCTAAATACCAAAAGTAACACTTAAAATACTTGAGAGTGATTACCTTTGGGTCATATGAATGAGAGTGGGAAAAGGTGTGGTAGAGGTCCATTGTCATATAAGCTTTTTAATAAAACAATGTTTTACTTTCTGCAAGCATTACTTCAAGAAAAGTAAAATAAATTCAAAATAAAAAGCATTTACAAGATGACCTAGCAATGTTTTTTTTTTTGTTTTGTTTTTACTGATTTTTACAAATAAGTGAAAGTAAGTATATTCTTAGGACTTAAAAGAAATCAGGCCTGAGCAAAAAAAAAAAAAAAAAAGAGTCAAATTAGATAACTTGACATTAGGTCTACAAGAAATATCAAGATTTCTGCCTCTCTTTCTGATAGAATTTCATGAGAATCTTTGTGTATAGGCATTCTTAGGATGCCTGCTATGAGGAATGCTTTTATTTTCTCAATTGTAAATGTAGAAGCAGTAGTTAGGAGATAGGAATGACTTAGAATGAAGGGTTATTAATAGATACGTTATAGGGCACCACAAACTTGGAAACCTGAAAAAAATTCTGCAGTTGAATGATTTGTATACATAATTTTAATAGTTCATTTATTAACCTATATGCTAGTCTCTTGTTTAGCATGGTATCTACATATACATAGTCAATGAATACAAAACTATACTATTAAGACGATCTAATATTCTAGCTCATCTTTATGTACAACCTTATACTCTCAGAAAAAATGAGATATTACTACCACTACCTGTAGGTTGTATATTTTTCTTGTGACATTTGAATGACCATGCCAGTTAATGTATTCCATGCAACTGTTGGAATGACTGCAATGGTTGTAAACTGTACACTCATGGAATGCAAATACCATATATTTTTTTCTTACTCTTTTTATATCTTAGCACGCACACCTATACATTTGGAAGTAGCTCAGATAAATCGTTCTTAGTTCTTTCATTTTAGGATTTTTAGTTTACCTTAAGGACATCAGAAAATAAATACAAACACCACAAGGAGTTCATGAGCCCTCCTTGTGTAACTGTAAAGCAGTAAATGTTAACTGTTGTATGCATGACTTTGCTTGTGAAATATTGTTACAAACAGACCAAAAACAAGTTTGCTAATTACAATACACCTCTTATGTAAGTTTACAAATACTGTTAATCTTGGTAGAAAAAAAATTAAATCTCCATTCTCTTCCAAATATAGGCACACAAATGAAAGCAGAATGAGAAAGTTCACATTTCAAGTGCTTAGATTTGTCAAATGATAAAATGGAAATAGTATTTTTAATAACTGCACAGAAGAAATTTGTGAAACAGTAGGAAATATATTAAAAGAAGAACAAGTCCACAAAATTGTGATAGTTGGTAGCTGAAGTGGCTCAAATAAAATTATGGCAAAAAAGGTTAATGAATTAAAAAAGAGCAGGCCCTATACCTATTCTCCTAGAGCCAATTGATATGGCCCTGTTCCAGGAAAGGTGGGTTGGTACTTCATTTTCCTATTGCTATATTTGGAAAAATCACAAAATTGCAGAAATTCTGGGTCAAAAGACTACAAGTTAAAATAGTTATATATGATCACCTATCTTACATAGATATATATTGTTTTATTGATATTAAATGTAATTACTTGATTTTGAAAAAAACTTTGAGTGTCTCTTGTATTTAAAGAGTTTTCCAAGCCAGGCATGGTGGCATGGGCCTGTAGTCCCAGCTACTCGGGAAGCTGAGGCAGGAGTGATCCCTGGGGTTTGAGTCCATCTGGGGCAACATAGGGTAGAGTTTTCCAGTGCTGATGATTATAGTGTGTTTCACTGCTTGCCACCCAGGAGGTCCTTGTAATTTTCTCTATTGTCATGTCCAGATAGATAACATATATTCATATGAAAAAACCCAGTGATACATTAAATCTTTTATTGGTTTGCCAAATTATTTCTTAAACATTAATGGATAAAATGTTAATCTAAAAAAAGCTATTTTAAAAAGAGAATAGAAGCAAACCTGGGAATTCCACTCAAAATTTAGACATATTACATAAGAGATTTTGTACTAGTATTGATTTTGAAAACCAAAGTAGTTTTACAAATTTCTCCTTGTTGTGTATTAAACCTGAGCTGTAAAGGTAGGATTATAGAAGTCTACTGGTGATTTGTAACCATCTTTTAGCTAATATGATATCAAGGACCAAAATGTTGCTGGTTCAAAGTAGTTTCTTCATTCCTTGTGTTTAAGTAATAATGGTCTTAATATAAATTGTAATGCTCATTTTTATAATCACTTACATTTAAAAAATTCTTAATTGAATAAAGTCAAATACATGAATATGTTTTATTTATAATAATTTTAGAGATAGTTGAAACTTCACAGTGAAAAACATTAAATTTCAATGATAATATCCACATAAATAAATGCCTATGGGTGGTGAATATTGAATAAAAATTGAAAGGACAAGTAATTATTTCATGTTGCATTTCTTCATGGTAAATGAAATTTTAATTTTGAAAATGTAAATATGTTAGTAATTTCAGAAATTTTTCCTAATTAGATATATTTGCTCAGTTTGTGCAAATCCTGGTACTGTTACATATTGTACCACTTGCTTCATTGTTCTTCTCTCTTTGTTTAAAAAATATTTTTCCTTTTAGACTAAAAGTATCAGAAGTAAATTTAGAAAATAACTCATCTAGGCAATAGAAACAACATATTTCTGTAATTTATTAGACTATACTTATTCCCTGCAGAATAAAAATAAAATACATCATGGGCAATAACCAAAATTAGAATTTATTTGGTTTCTCTAGCGGATACCAAATATGCAGTTACTAGGCCATGGGCAGGAGATTAATGCCTCATGAAGAAGATTCATCATTTTGAGTAAAGAAAAATGTCCAAATGAATATTTTAAAACTTAAATATTTTTTTTAAAAAGCACAGAGCCTGGTGCCTGGTTTAATAAATAATACCAAGGACAATTAAACTTCAGTCATTTTTAGTCTCTTTTTTTTTTGGTAATATAGGCTCATGATTATCACATCCAACTCCTGAAATATTCATTTGACATTTATTAGATAGCTAGTACTGTTATTGTCTTGCAAAAGCACAAAATTTTCAGTTTTATCATTATATTTTCTCACAATGGTGATGTAGTAGTTAATGTGGTCTTCAATTTCGTAAACAGCTAACACCTGGCTTACTGAGACTAACACTTTCACACCAATAAGTAAAACTTGGTAAGATGGATTGTCTACTGCACAGATCTTATGCTGTAGTTACAGAGTTAAGAAGTCCTTGTTATTATGAATGTGCATTATGAGTATATTGTACACAATCCTGGTATGCAAATGTGTAGCATTCAGAGAAGTGAAATAATTCTGTGTTATTATTATCTTTGTAAATTACATCTTAAGAGTTTTTGAGGACTTCATGATGGCAGTTTTCTATAGTCACAGTCATACAGTATGTGCAGCACAAAGTGTTTTCTTTCACTATTAACAATAACTGAGCCAATGAAAATACTTTTTAAATACACACCCGGCAAGCAGTTATCTGGCTCTTCCTTCTTACTATCCACAAACCATCTTTTATCGTCCTTTAAGATCGCATATGAAACAGCTTTGTAAACATCTGTTTTTCATTGTTAATTGTTAGGAAAACTGGGAATTTAAATGCTGCTTTGGAATCCTCCTAATCCTATCAAGGAGAATAAGTTGCATATGTTTATATTTTCTTCTGTAGATTGTTCCTTTAGACTTCATTTAAAAAAATACACACATAGTATTCATTCATTTTCTAAAAATTACTTTTAAGATTATAATATTTCAATAGATATTTTGAGGTTATTGCTTTGTAGTAATTATATTGGCAACATGGGCCATATTATATGTTAAAAAGGTGCATGATAAATATAGACTTAAATATAATGTGTCTTTTCAAATCATGTTCATAGTTTTCTTGGGCATATTCCATATTGAAATGTGCAATAAAGGAAAACATAAAGAATAGGTACTTGGTAGCTAAATAACAAATTAATTTAGAGCTCCTAATCTTCAGCCATAATTATTCTCTAGGAAACATATGCTTTATTTTCATAGGCTTTTTCTGTTCCAATAATCAAGCCATTAATGTCAACGGAATATCTCTTGCAGTGATATACTAAGAAGGCTTTTGCAACAGTGCAGTGTGATTTCCTTCTAAATGAAAAGGATCTCTTGCAATAATTACTTTAAAAATATTAAAATTCTGCTCTAGTTGTTCTGAATTTATAATGTAAAAGCAAATGTACCTATCTCTTGAGAACAGAAAAAGCATCCATAATTTAATAATTAAGTAATATAATAACCAATAATTTTTCTTACCTACTAATAGACCTAAATAACAAGAGTACGGAATATTAAGAGAAGTGGTTGGTTATTAGTAAAAACTTTTTTTTCAGAATGTACTCTTTTAAAATATTTTGTAATCTTTATTAAAATGCTATCTTTGCATTGTGAATTTTTCTTTTTAAAAGGCTCATGCTCTATTTCTAAATGGGTAGAAATTGGAAACTTACTATTCACTATTTATATCTGCTTTTCAGTTTTTGCTTTTCAAACTTGTATTGAAGTGATGTAGAACTAGGCCTTATCACTGCATATAAAATTAATTGAAATGACATATTGTTGCAGTTTCTATGACAACCATATCATGATGCTGATGCTCTTAAAAATATCTGAAATATGCTAATTCTAGTGAACATAGTTAACACTTATTTGCTTAATATTCAGTTTAGTACTAAACTTCATCAACTTTGAAAGTAGGTTGATAACATATTGTGTGCAATTAAAAGAGGTTTTTGTATTGAGCTTTTGAGTTTAATATTTTCCCCCAGAAGTCTAGTATTCTAGAACTTTAAGTGTGAATAAGCGAAGCTTTTCATTTGTTATTATGTTAAACAGATATGAATGAACCTGAGGATGATCATTGTTTCAGATTTTCACTATTGTTTTCTTCCTCCACTCCCCCATTTTAAAGGTAATATATTCAAACTCATAGAAAACATTCTGATGAAAATGTAAAAATTCAATAAAACCCAATGAGTTGTTTAAATATTAGCAAACATCCAGATACTTGGGAACACTGACTTATTTTTTTAGTTTTCATTTGTTTGTTTGAATTGGGGAAGATAACATCTCTACCTTATATGTATCATTATGATACATGCTAAAGGCATAAAACTTACCAAGTTATGGAATAATTTTGCATAGCAATTATATTAAACACTTTGACTTGAAATACAGTTTGAGTTTTCTTTTAGAATTGATTTAAAAGTAAAAGATGCTATTTGGAGTTAGCTTGTAGCTATACATCCTAGTTTTAAATAAAGGTTTTTTTACAGATATATCATTTGGTAAGTCAGAAAACTTATTTTTAGAAATGTATACAATTTGTTGATTAATAAAAATAACAGGTAATTTCAATAACATGTGCCAAATAGAATGAAATATCATCATATGGAATTATCAAATATTGAAAAGAAAGCTTCTGCTGGCATATTTAATAAACATTAATTTTCAGTATATATGCAATAGATTTTTAATTAATATTTATTAAATCATAAAAGTAAAAAGATAAATCCTTAGTTAACAAACTTTTAATTATTTGTTTTACACATACTAGGCACTTAGTAAATATTTAAGTGTGAATAAAATTGTGGAAAACAAGCAAAAAGTCTCCAATATTATTGTAATGTTAAAAAAATATGCACACAAAAGAAATCCTGTATTTAGAAATTTAAAAAATAGTATGGGATTTCAAAGATTTTTAAGTAACAAAATTTAAAATTAGAGAATTTTGTCAAATTCAGTTTTAAACACAATGCTAAGAAATAATAAAACAAAATTACTGAGGTAAATTTTCAAATTTTTAAAGACTAGTAGTTAATTATTGTTTCATATTTATTGGTGGGAAGTTTTACAGCATTATTTTTGTGTTCTTTGTTTGTCTTTTATTAGGTATTGGAAAGGATCTATACTGATTTACCAAATTTTTTCTAGGCTGGCTAAAATGTTTAGTGAATGAAATGGTAGTCATCTTTGTGAATGGCCAATCTAAGATTTGGGAAGAGGCAAGTAGGTCTATAAACAGAGAAAGGCACGTATGAAGGAATGTGCATGCTTTAACATTACCTGATGGTGAAAAGATAACATAGCATCTCAGAAGGATGTTATCATGAGGGGTACTTTGAATTTTAGTGACTAAAGTTTATTTCTGTGGTTATTATCCTATAACCCTTCCTTGTATTTTTCCTTTCTGTGTTTTACTGTGATAATCATTCTTACTTGTGTAATTATTTAGATCACTTTTAATTAGAAAAAATATCAAAATTCTGTGTATCATTGTAAGAGAAACATTTAGATGAGTGATAGAAATTTCACTTTTCATCTGGATGTTTTAAGAGTGTTAGTTTTGGCTCCCTTAAGCAATAAAACAATGATTACCTTAAAAATATATATTTTTTCAGATAGCACTTTAAAAATATTAGGTCTGGTATTGTTAAAAATATAGCTAACGTGTGTTTTTTGGGAAATTGGTAGGAGTTTATAATGTTATGGTTTCTATCACATTTATGGTGTTTTCATTTCCTTATATTTTGCCATTAATATTCTATTTATGGTAAAGTGGAGTATATTGACTGAATAGTGACAACTTCTCCTATGTTGTAGAATTTTTGATTAAAAATCATGGAATTGGTTCCTGACTGCATATGTGATGTGTGTTCTAGTTTTGTAGTCACTGGATTCATTTAATTCCTACTCTGGTTTAGTTTCTGCCAGTTATGTTAAACTTCATGTGTATATATTTTCCATTTAAGATAAAATGAACTGCCAGGATTACGTATGGTAAAACCAAGAGCCCTCTGAGTTAAGGCTCTTGGGACATTGTACAAGTCTAATGTTCTTGTATGAGGTTGGCCCACCCCACTGCAACTAAGAAATAAGATGATTTGAGGGCTATTACATACTTAAGGTTTTCATAGTGGATTAGACGAGCATTACTTAGCACAGGTGTTTCTATAATTGGGATTCCCTGGGAAAATTCAGTACTGTTTTCAATAACATTCAGCTTTCCACATAAATGGAAGAGCTATCCAACGTTAATTTGATAGGCTGGCATGAAACAGGGAGTGGGGTCTGGCTTGGGGGCCTGTTGCTTGCTTTCTTGGAGAAGAAATTTCTTGTTGTCCATTAGCACCGGGTTGCTGTGGCTACATTTTTAAATTTTAATTTATTCCATTATTTATTTATGTATTGCTGACCAAAATACTGAATGGCCCAGCCGAAGTCAGCCAGGGCTGATTCACACTCATAAAACAAAGTAGTTCTGTAGTGTCCCTTTTTATTGAAATAAATAGAATTCTTCTCAATTTGTAAACTATAAACAATGTCTATGCATCCAAGTGGCAGGGAAATGACCGAGGAACCCTTGGGGCACAGTTCACCGAGGAGGACCTTCAGTGTGGCCTTGCCGATGTCCCCAAGCCTTACAGGCAGTGACCAGTAGTAACAAAGAACAACCGCAATAAGTTATTTCAGGATTTAGTTAGGAGGTTCTTAAGCCTGGCATTCTTTTAGTGCAAGGCGTGAACATAAGAAGAACGGTGAGCGAAAAAGGCTTCCATAGTGTTAGAAATGGGAAAATAGAAAATTATTGATATAATTAATAACAATCATTATCATTTTACCTAATCCATTGTTAGACACTCAGAAGGACTGATTTCCTGAAAAATGGGCGACTATAGAGCTGGGAAATGTTCAGCTCTCGTAGCAGGCGGCCGGGCTGCCTGAACGTCCTTCTCTTGCACGCAATTCTGATCTCGGAGACCTCCGTTTGTGACCCTGGATCTGGCCGCGTCCCTGAGTCCCTTTGTCTGTCTCCTGTCCTAAAGGTAGAGAGGAAGCAGGAGATGAGTCCTGGGGAGCACGGAGTCAGCTCTGAGCCGAGGTTACTGCAGAAGAGAGCTCGGTCTTTGGCCAGGACCGGAGCAGTTGGTATGTCTCTTCGAAGCTGCCCCCACCCTCTGCCACTGGGAGTTAGTGTTTGGAGTTTCGGAGCCACAGCCGGTCTTGGAGCTGCAGACTCTTCGGCCTGCAGCTTTGTACTCTGCTGGGAGAGTTCGCCTTCGCCAGATTCCAGACTACTGGTTCATCTAGTTGGAAGTTGTAGCTCTCACTCTTCCCAGCCCGAGTCTCTGAGGGCAGGCGGCGCCTAGCTCGGCCCGCTTGCCCGCAGGGCGCCCTCCCTTTGCTTCTCTTTCAAGCGGTCCCGGGAGGTCTCCAAGGCTGCTGGGCCGGTGTCAGCTGGGTTCGTCTCTACAGCCCCTAGCTGGGCGCAGTCTTCCCCTCGACCTCAAGGTGGCGACTTAGGCACGTAAACAAAGCTCGGCCAAGCCTGACCGCTGGCACCCTCGCGGTTCATCCACGAACAGTCTAGTTTCCCCGATGCTCTCGAAAGCGGGCTGAATTGACTGTAAAGGGACTTCCGTTTAGATGAGGAGTTCGGCCAGAATTTCAGAATACGCGCGCGTCTCTGTGCGTGTGTGTGTGTGTGTGTGTGTCTGCGTGTCTGTGTGTCTGTGTGTGAGTATGCGAGTGCTCGTGCGTCCTCGCGCGCTCGTGGAGGCAGCGGGAAGTGGCAATGGGGTGGAAACCCTTGGCCGAACCCGTTTGGGACGCCGCGAGCCTCTCCTGCATCACCTGAGCCCGCAGGCAGAGCGACCCAGAGGGCTGGGGCTTCGGAACCACTCTGCACCCCGAGATGCCTCAGAGTGCGCAACTAGCAAGACAGAGAGGCTCTGGTCGCTGCCGCCAGCGGTAGAAGATTTGCTAATCTCGTTTTAGTGACACCCATAATTTATGAGTGGAGCGACCTGAAAAATAAAGCCGGTAGCCGTGCTTGTGCCCTTCTCTAGGGTGCATGCCGGCTGATCTGAGTGGCAGGGGTAGTTGGGGGTGGGGAAGAGAGACACAGACAGCGAAAGAATAAACGTGTGGCAGTCACACAATCTTACCTCCGGGACGAAAGGACACGGTTCCTAGAACTGAGATTTCCATAGCCGGTCTGCATCCCAGCTGTTTTATCCGTAGGCGCTTTCCTGCCTAACACCGCCTTCTGACTAACTTGGACAAGGCTCGAGCTTCCCCCCTCCTTTTTTCCTCCTTTTTTTTTTTTCTTTCCAGACATTCCCTAAACTCAACCCAGGGCAAATCCAGAAGTCGGTACAGTACAGAGCTTCCATTCAATCGTGGGGGGAAAATCCCGTTTACAGTTTCTCTTAGGCAGATGGAAGAAGTAGATGGTTACAGGACTTTGGCAGAGTGCGTGGGGATGGCATGGGGTGTTGGTGTCAGGGAAGCGCGATTTCTCTTAGGTGTTGGTGCTGCAGGTAAGGTTTCCAGATTCCAGCTGCCCTTGTGCAGAGCTGCAGTGGCGGTGAGAGTGGAGGGTGATCCGCGTCTGATTAGAGGGGAATGGAGGAGGGTGACGTGGGGAAGAAATGGACCCTGTACAGGCTTCACGGACACACATTGTCTTGGTTCGTGTCTGTGCCGTCTACGCTGCCTTTGGGAGCTTTTTGAGCAAGGTAGTATACGCCAGGCTTTTTCTCCCCTTCTTCATCGCCATCCCTCCCACCCCCCATCCGCTTCAATGTGTTTAAAAAGAAGTGAATACCCTTCTAAAATAAGTTAAAATTCTTTCTTTGACTTTCCATTTGAGATGCCAAAAGGATTAGATAAATGAAACTTTATTTACGGAGGAGTTTATCCAGAGACTCAGCGACATCTCTGGTCTTTGGCCTTATTCTAATTTTATGGTGGTAATTACCCTTCGTTTCTTTAAGTGCAATAGATTTATTGCCTTAGAGACTATGCACAGTTTGATTGAATTATTCATTTTTTTTTCTTTGGTGTAGACTGCATCTGGGGACTCTGATGTGACGTGTAGATTTTTTTTTTTTTCCAGGAACAAAGGGAATGTGGAAATGAAAGAGAGAGGGAGAGAGAGGCTGGCAGATGTAATGAGACGCGGTGAAGGTGTACGCAGACTGGCACTCCCACTCCTCCCTTCTGCTCTCACTGCAGCCCTGGGTAACTCGCAGGCTAACACAAACAGCTTTTCTCCCGCAGCCTGCCCTCTGTCACTGTAAGTACATCAGCCTTCTCTTATCAGCATGCAGATTCCAGCCACGCACTCCCTTAGCCTGGCTTTGCACCTTAGACAGCAGAAGCGCATTTAAAAATTAACTTTCCTAAGCTAGGAAAGGCATGTCTGTGAAACTTATTTTTGATTTATCTTTATTTTTCTTTGGAAAAAAGTTCATGCATTTTTACCACTTTTTCCCCACCTCCTTTGTGGCGGTGCTCTGCCGCTACTGTCGCTACCGCTGTGATCTTCCTAACAGAATGACACGCAGATTCAAATGAAATTTAATGTTGTTCTCTATCCATTTAAAGTCGAGGGACAATGCCTTGTCCTTTTGCAGAAAGACGTCTTAAAGAACGCAGGACATTATTCAGTTTGCTTTTTGCTTTTGTTGCTGAAACACGAGTTCCGACCTCTTTGAGGGAGAGTCCCAAGGGCACTGTTATTTGGGAGTTGAGGTTATTTGGTTACTTAAAACTTAAATGAAGTGCGATGGGCAGCTGGAGTGTTGATATATTTGTTATCCCCATTTAGGGAAACCAATTGCTAAAACTTCTCCGTACTGTACTTAAAGTTTTCAACTTCTTCCCGTCTGGCTTTTACACTCTCTCATTTATTCTTCGTTTCAGTAAAAGTTCTTCTCGGTGTTTGGGAGTGATTGACATTTATGCTTGTCCAATTTATACAGTAGCAGTGAAGTCCTTCCTGAAAGAAGTTAGCGACTTCAATATGAAATCATGTAGGACTGAATTGTCCGCCCGGATGGTGTAAGGAGTCTTTCAAAGCGGGAATTCGAGGTTTTAATAACCGTTATGATTTTTGCGTGGGTGTTTTAAATATTAACTTCTCGAGCAGAATTAATTGCGTTGTACTTCCCAAGTTCAGGGGGACCTCTCTCCAGGGACCGTGCGCGCCTTTCCTTTTGCGAGTTCGCGCCTCTTCTCTGTAGGTGCGAGGCCAAAGTTAGCAAAGCCGAATTGCCTTTGCTGGTTGCGGTGCGCAGGGACATTCGGACAGCACAGAGGCAGCGACTGTTGCGGGCAGGTAAGTCAGCCCCACCCGCTCGCCCCTCCATCCCACCCAGGTTCCCCCAAGCTCAGCGCCCCGCATTCCTTCGTCACGCGGAGCTCTAACAAGGGACATGAGCTTATGAGTGCCTGGATTTGGCTACGGTGTGTCTGGGTGCCCTCTGCTCCTCCGGGTACTTCTCCGAGCCTGCAGGCCGGTGCGGACCAGGTAGGTGGAGAGCCCAACACTTCAGCGGGCTGCTGCGCTTTCCGCCTCTCCCATTGCTTGGTAGAGCCAGCGCCCGAGGCTTTAGAGGAAACCCTTATCTGGCACCCCCGCCCCCAGGGCCACGTGTCACTCCTTGCACAGCCTGAAGTGCGGCGTCGAGACCCCCAACTTTAGTTTCCTTTCTTTAGGGATCAATATTGTTACCTGCTCCGGGTTCCGCCTTATCAATCTACTTTGCTATCAGTTTATTAGATAAAATCTAAAAAGGGTTTCTGCGGCTCCTTTTCGGAAGGTTCATCGGCCGCGTATTAGGGCCTTGGAGGCCAGAGATCTTGATAATATCTCCTTTTTCTTCTTGCCTCCCGCCAGCGGCCTGCGTCTGGTCGGCAGGGTCAGTCTTGCCCACCAGAACCCCAAGTGCTCTGTGATTTAAAAAGACAGCCGCGCTGGTATTTGGAAAGCCAAACTTGTCGCAGCAAATTGGAGGACCCAGTCGCGCTCCAGCCTTTCCGTCCCTGATGTTTCACCTCTCTAGGTGGCTCTTCCCTGAGAACTTGGTCTTTGAGACTTAATCTACACCCCTCTTCTCTCTGCAGGCATTTAGGACAGGTCCTTCAATGTAGACCGCTTTAGGATTTGGAGAAGTTTTTTGGCCCTTGTGGTTGAGTTCCAGGACAGACAGTTGAGGAGTGCGAGGCTCTGTTCCAGGCCCAACCACTCTTCTACACACACAGAGGAGATCTGACTCCTGTTTGGGCTAGAAACACCAGTCTGAGCTTGCCTCTTGGGCCTTAGAGGTTAAGGGGCCAGTAGGCAGTTTTGGGAGCCCTGGCCTTTAAGAGCTGCCCAGCGAGGTGCCAGGTCTTACCTCTCGGCCTCTAGGCTCTGGTGCCTAAAGACAGACTTTCCAGTCCTGAAAGTCACCGTGGGTGGTGGAGACACAAGATTTCTTGCTGGGGACTAACTCTCCTCCCAAAAATAATCAACTCAGTTTAACTCACAGTCCCCAAGCATTGTATTTCCTCCTGGGCCAGGAGCATGACTATTCTTTCTACCTCACTGATCCTAGGTGCTCAACTTCACTCTTATCTCTGTCTTTTTCTTATCTGGAGTTTATATGAAACCAACCTGGAGTATACTTTAAAAAGTCAGTATATGATTGACAGTTCAGCTTGTTCCATCTTCTGTGTTTGCATCCTGTCTCCGTTTTCTTCAAAGTTAGTGTAACAGAGATGAGACTTTCTCCCCTTTATCTTTGATCACTTCATCTGTGGGAGGTCTTCCTCATGTTGGCAACTTTAGATTGCCATGGAACTTTCTGATTTCTCTAGTCACCATTTCTGACTCTTCTCTTCTGGTCCATATGTCCTTTCATAAGTATCTTTCAATGAAGTGTCTCAAGTAGCCATCTCATGTCAGTTTCTATACAGTAAGGATCTCTCCTTCACAAATCTCTGTAGGTTATGCTGGTGCTTCAGCACCTCTTTCCCAGCTTTTATCTTGATGTAGTTTTGACTTGCCACTGACCTCAGTTTCTCAAATCTAGTCTATTTCTTTGGGTCAGGTTTAAGGCAGACCAACCTCACCTTGTGCACGCTGCCTCTAGTTAGCCCTGGACTGCTGCTGTCAAAGCTAGTTTTCTCATCTATCTTTTATATTCTGCATCTCTACTATATGAGACCATTATTATTCCCTGTCCTGGTCCTCCAGCTTTTTTTCTGCACTGAGATAAAGTTTCAGGTGTCTACTTCTTTATAACATTCTATAGCCTTCAAATCTGTAATCTACCCTACGCATGAATCAAAGGGAATCTTTTTTTTGGGGGATGGGGTCTTTTATTAACGTAATTTTCTACACATGACTTAGGCATTTACATATGTCATCCTGGGTGACTGAAACTGTTTTCGTCTTCAACAACCTTTAACCCACCCATCTTGAAGTTGTTTCTCCAAATCCGTTCCTCTACAAAGTTGAGGTAATATACATATATCACCCACTCAATCCCATACAATGGAGACTTATCCCTGTAACAATTGTGGAACTATTTCATTTATTGTTGTGAAAGTATAATAACTTTTCTTTGGTGGTTTGTATATGTCCTATTATTTCTAATAATTTGAACCCATATGGCCCCCCAGAACACTGGCACCTACATATGTTAGGAATCTCCTGTGTGAATTGCTCTTTTTTTCTTTCAATGCCTCCTCCTCCATCGTTTAAAATGTTTCTCTTCCCTCATTTGCTGAGATCCTAACTGGTGTGTTTTCATCTCTGATTCCTTCCTCTCTTTCTTTTCTCTCTTTTGACTACTTCTCTTTTTCATTTTCCTTCATCTTTCTTATTGTTCAACCTAATAATATTCACCCTTCTTGTCTTCTCCCTGGCCTGCCTGTTCCCCTTCTCTGTTTGTCTCACGACTCACTTTTGTGGTCCAGTTCTATCTCTTAGAACTTAACATTCAGCCTATGTCTCCTTCTGTCACCTAACTTTTCCAAAGCACAAGCTACCATTCCTACATTTTCCTTTACCATTTGACTTCCCCACTTTCTCCAGTTTGCTCCTGTTTTCTCCCCCCAGTTGCCTACCTTTTCCCCGCTACAGTTTGCCTTTCTCCTGACTCCTCCTCCCAGCAGCCCTAGCCCCAATAGCGCTCTTTTGGTCCTTTTCCCCTCAGCCTGCCTCTCCCCCACCTATTGCTTGTCCCCATTCTCCTCTGACCCCAACTCTCTCTCTTTTTTGTCTCCTTCCAGTTCTCTCCTAATAGTTGCTTCACCGTCTCTTTTCAGGCGCTTTCTCCAATTCCAACCTCTGGTCTCGCCGATCTCTCTGCCCTCCTCTCTCATTGCGGCTCTCTCTTGCCTTTGCCTCCCGCTCTCCCCTCCTTCTTCCCCCGGCCCGCCCTCCTCCCTCCCAGCTTCTCTGCCTGGCTCGCTGCCTCCCTCGCCTCTTGTCTCGTCTTGCCTGTGTTGTCTGGGAGGGGAGCCCTGCCTCCTCTCCCTCGCTCAGATCAATGCCCTGGCCACTCACTTTCTGATGTTGCACGACGGGAAATGCTTTGAATACTTACGACATGGCCGCTCACACTGATTGCCAAGATTGACAGCACTAACCATCGCCTTCACTTGTTCCAGGGTGAAGCCCCTAGTCACCCCGCTCCGCGCGCACCTCCTGGCACCCCGGCGGCAAACTTCTGCCGCTCTGTGCTGCCCCCGCCCGGGGCGGGACACCCCCGCAGACTTGAGTTAACGGGCTGCGCCGGCCGCGCCGCTGGGGGGTTCTGTTCCCTTGCTCCCCGGGCTGTGCCAATTGACCTAGCACCGATTCCCCTTCCTTTTAATCTTTTTTTTATTTGTATCTTTCCCTTTTTCTTTAATGCCATTTACTCCCGCGGCGCAGCGCACAAGGAGCCCTCCCGTGCGGTACCATCCTGGAGCCCTCCCAGGTAACCGGGACGGAGCAAGCGATTTCGAGAGCTTGGGAGGCAGAGCCAGGGCGCGCGGCCCGCTGTGAGCTACCTGTTGGGGCGCCGGAGGGGGCAGGGGGCAGGAGCCCAGGCTGGGCCGCCCTCCCCCGGAGCCTTCCGCTCCTGCCCTTCCGGGCACTCCAGGGTTAGTTTCTGTGAGCTGGGACCGAGGGGCTGGGGCAGGACAGGCGGAGGGACGAGAACCGAGCAAGCGGAGCCCTGAGAGGGCGCGGGTGGCCGGGAGCCGTGGCTGCCCGGCCGGGGCGGGTTTGCGTACTTGCCTGGGGAGGGGAGAGGAGGAGGAGCGGGAGGAGGGCGCTCCGAGGGGCCGATGCGGAGGGGGAGTGGAGGGAGAGAAAGGGGCCCGGGCGCCCGCCGCTCGCTGGTGGACGCGCGGATCCCGAGGATGCGTCCCCCTCTCGGAGAGTTGAGCCTTGTTCCGGAGCCAGTGACAGATCTGCGTGGCGGGCGTCTGGTTTTCTCCCCTCCACCTCCCCCCCAAAAAATTCACTCTGAGAAAACACATGTTGTAGCCGTAGATAACAGTGCTTAGAACACTAAGGCAAAAGGGCAGGGACAGGGACGCAACGCAACCTTTGACAACAGAAAGCTGTTATCGCCATCCTAAGTATTCGTCCGGAAATCTTTCTGCCCTCTCGGCCCACCTCACTCCTCCACCTCCGCCTCCCCGCATAGATATTCTAATCTATATAATTGGGAATGTTGTGAAAAAGAAGTCAGGTGGCTTAGAGAATGAATTTGTAAGTCTCCGTGAAGTTTGAGGTAGGTATTTCATTGAAGTTCGCGCAAGTGTGTGATAGAGGTAGCTTGTGTGGCTGCGTGTGTAGTCATCCCCCCTCGTTCTGTGTAAGCAAATGCGTGTCGGCTTTGAAGGTTCAGATGGGACCGCTGGGCGGTAATGCCCCCTGTGTCCACAAGAGGGCAACATCCCGAGGGCTTTGTGAGCGCCGTATCTCTTGTTATCGCTGCAGGCGTGGGTTTAGAGAAAGTTATACTGAAACTTTAAAAAAACTGATATCACATCTTATTTCGCGATACTAAAAAAAGAAAGATATATAAAAAAAGAAAAAAAGGGAAGTGAAGAGAGAAGAGAGTAAGAAAGAGAAAGGCAGGCAGCCAGCCTACCCGGGGGAGAGCCCTAGTCACACAGAGACTAGGGGGAGGGCTGTTTTAATTGTGGGTTTGGCCGACTGACGACTGGAGTGCCCTCCTTGGCTGTCTTAGTTGTAGCCGGAGGTCATGTAAATCGACCTTAAAAGAATGCATAAGCCATAAATTAAAATAAATCCTCATCCAAGGGCTGATCCATAAGTAGACAATATCCAACCTGGACAAAACGGGCTTCCCTTGAGAGCCGACCTAAACCGCATCCCCCAAAGAATAGAGACTAAATGCAAAGTAAGTTTCGTAGCAAATATTTTGTTTTCTTGAAAAGTGTTGGGTTGTTTCGCTGTGTGACTGCGACGCCACAGTGTTCGGAGCGCTTCCGCGTCAGCCAGGCTCTGGGTGCGGGAGGTCGGGAGGACCCGCTGAGCTGCTGGGCTTCTTAACGGTACCCCCACCCCACCCCCATTTCGGTTTGGAAACTTTGGCTGTTTGTGGGGTTGACGCTGGCCGAGGGCGGGCGGGAGTCGAGGATCTCCGCCGCTCTCTCGCTATGATGAAGTTTACTCGGAGGAGTTCATAAAGAAAACCCGGGTCGCTAGAAAACGCGTGCGCTCCCTCCTCCCACCCTCACCCCACCGCCGCCCCGCAGCTCCGCGGCAACTTTCTCCGGCCGCCACACGAGTTGCCTCTGGCTCCCTCCGCTTCTCTCCCTTCCTTCCCCTCCCCCCGTTTTTGGACAGCACTTTTTAAAATGATCTTTTCAGGAATAAACACACCAAATTCCAAGCCCATCCGAAATCCAAGTGCTAACTAATCTGTGGTCGTCTTTACCCTGGCCGCGAGGGCAGTGGTGCCTGACCTGGCGGGAGCAGGGGTGAGGGGTAGCGCGGCCCCACAGGGCACGGACTTCGCCACGGAGTCCGCCGGCTGAGCGCACGGTCTCCGGCACATTTCTTCCCCGCCCCGCGTCCCTGAGCCCAGCCGGCGCCCTCCGTCCTGCTCGGCGTCCTGCCCGGGCCCCGCCGCCCGCTGCTCCCCTGCAGCCCCGGACTAGGTCCGCTGCTCCGGGGCTCGGCCGAGGGCAGGGGGCGGTGCTGCCACCCGCTCCGGGGCCCAGCCCGAGCCCAGCCGCTCCCGCGGGAGTTGCTTTTTTCCTTCTCCCTTAAAGGGCCGGGCAGAGAAGGGAAAGGGGTTGTGCAAAGGCTGCTGGGGTTGTGTGCTCGGACGCCTGGAGGAGCGGCCCGGGGCTGCTGAGGACAGATTAGCTCTGTGCCCGGCTGCTTCCCGGGCGCTCCACCGAGCTTTAAGATAAAAAGAAGTGGTGTGTTCGGAGCAGATAAAAGGTGGTTGTCGCCAGCGTGTTTTGAGTTTTATTTACGCTGTCTTAGGCTGACCAAGTTTGAAAACCTTGTTTTGTGTGAATCGCCGGATATTGAATGCCGTCTCTATTTGGGAACTAAAAATAAGTCTTCGACTGAACTGGCGGGGCTGGGCTGTTAGCGAGATGGGCTGTCCTGGGCTGCTTTTGTGTGTGAGACCCTGTGAGGGCCGCGCTTGAAGTTTAGGGCTCGAGGTTGCCCGAAGCCGTCCTTGCGGCAAACTGGGCTGGGCTCCGGACCTCCCGCTGCACTGTCAATGGGCGCTCGGATGACGTCCGCGTCCCGGGCGCCGGTGCCCGCCGCGTACTCCTGCGGCCGGGCTTTGGCCCTGGCCGGGCGGCCAAGCCAGCAAACCGGGGGAGTAGAGATGAGAGAGGGCCCCTCCGCTCCCGCCCACCAGGGTCTTCTCTCTCCTGCCCTTTCTAGTCACATGCGCAGGTTTTTCCCCCGTCCCGAGGAGAACGGACACACAGCCCCGCCCAGTCTATTTCTAGGAGGTGGGTTTGGTGAATAAAAAAGGTCAAGTGGTCGGGTCTGCGAGCTGGTCCTTGACGAGGGGGGACAGGACGGACACCTGGCAAGGCCTGCCCTGCCTGTCCCCCCCACCCTGGCCATCCCGCCCGCCCACGGCTGGCCTCCCTAGGCCACATTCTTGCGCTAAGTGCGAGAAGCTGTGGGGAAAGCAATCCTGAACCGGCCAAGGGCCGGCGAAGCTGATCCCGCAATGGCATTTTGTTTTGAACAGTTGCTGGGGTTGACGTTTCCTCATAAGGTAAGGTGTCACTGGACAGTCGGCTGCCCAAATGCCACATGTATAATTAGCCTGCGCACTCAGCACCTCGTCCCCGAGGCCCGCAGGCACGGGCTTGGCCGACCCGGTCCGCTTAGCTCCGTTCTGGGTTCCAGGATTCCCGAGGGAGGGCCGAACCGGCCAGGGCAGCCTCGGGAGGCCGTGACTGAGAAGAGTGTGACAGTGTAGCCTTGTCTTGGATTTTTTTCTCTTTTCTTCTCTTCCTATTTTATCTTCTTGTTTTTCGGCTGTTGAGGAACTATTGGTAAGAGGGGTACTGAACAACAGCGCAGAGTGCAGACTGAATGGGGAGAGGAGATGCAGAGAAAATCTGGCAACATATCTATTCTTCACACCTCAGTGGTGGGAAAGGGCTGCTTGTGCCCCTGTGTCTCACCAACCTAGTAAGACCACCGCAGGCTTGGCATTGTATGTCCTAGGTTGGGTAGGGACTTCAGGCTTCTAGGTTGGATTGTTCACCTGTCTCTGTGCTCTCTCCCGCCCCCACTTCCAAAGGTTTCTCAGAAAGTTGGTATCAGCGCTCTGATTGCAGCTTCTGGTTTCCCCCTCCAGGCCTAGCCGCTTGGGGCTGCTAGTGATCACTGTGGGAAAGCCTGGGCAGATCTGCAGTCTTTCCCTGTCTCACTGTTGTTCGGCCTGGGGTTCTTAGGAGTAGTGCCTTGTTCTCTCTGCCCAGCTTGTTGCTTGAGCTTCCTACCTAGCTTCCCAGATCCCAGTCTCAGGTCTGCTTTAGCTTGCACTCTCTGGCAGAGACCAGATTTCTGCAGCCGTGAACATGATTTTCCCTCTGTCACCCTGTGCAGTTACCCTGGAATTCAACACTCAGCATTAGGCACTTGCATCAGTCTTCCTCCTCCTCTTGTTTCTAGACTGCTCACATATGCGTTATACCTACTAGAGGATTCTTTTTTATTTCAAAACAAAGAAACAAGCGAACATCCTAAATCTTTCACAAGTTTGGTGGGACAGGGTTAGCTTTTCTTTCTTTTTTCTTTTTGAGACAGAGTCTCGCTCTGTCGCTCAGGCTGGAGTGCAGTGGCACAATCTCCGCTCACTGCAACCTCCGCCTCCCGGGTTCAAGCGATTCTTCCGCCTCAGCCTCCCAAGTAGCTGTGATAACAGGCACATGCCACCACGCCCAGCTAATTTTTGTATTTTTGTAGAGACGGGGTTTCGTCATGTCTTGAACTCCCGACCTCAGGTGATCCACCCACCTCGGCCTCTCAAAGTGCTGGGATTACAGGTGTGAGCCACTGAGCCAGGCCCAGGGTTAGCTTTTCTATGGTAGCAAGAGTGCACGTTTCTTGGTGGGAAGTAGGGACACGGTTTATTAAGTTGCATTTGCTTTTTATTGAACTGATGAAATATTTCATTTTCTTAAGAGAAAAGTTATGACTGATTTATGTATCCTCTGCAGTTTTGAAAGTATCTTCTTGAATACACATATGTGAACACATGGGCAGTAGGCCAAATGACATGTAAATTTTTTTCCTCCTACATTCTTGAAAACCTCATAAATCCAGAGAAATTGTTCCTATTCTTAAAAAAATTAAAAAAAAAGCAAGCAACCAAAAAAAAAAAATCTTTCAAACTCTGAAAGCATTATTAGGTCTAGTTTAAGATCAAAGATAGTAAGTAACCAGGATCCAGATATCAAGTACCAGGGCATTAATTCCAAAGACATATTGACGTCCTCTGTTGCTCTTCTCATGTGCTTCCAACACCTCCCTTCTCTTCCCCACCGTATTTCTTCAGTTATAGTGGCAAAACTAGATAGCTTTTTGTTTATTGTTTATCCTGTTTATTGTTGCTTTTATTTGTTGTTTTGGAAGTTATGAGAAGGAACGTTCTCTTACTATATATGTATTTCTTAAAATGTACAAAAAATTGAGTTCTTTATTATGGAGCATGATATAAAGTCCTATAATAGTATTTTGTGTCACTGCAATACAACATTATATTATGAAGACAAATATAAAAATATCAATAAAACAGTATCAAGTACCTGTACCTTAAACTGATACTATAATGGATTTGGTAACTGAATGCCTAGAAAAAATGAGATTAAGTAGGAATATTATATTGTCTGTTGGGCATTTTTTCAATAGTAGCAGAAAACAACAGATATTTTTCATTTTAAGGAAAAAGCATATATGTATGATATTAACATAACTGGCAAATCTTTCTTTTATAATGATTTAAAATATATTACTGTAAAAACATAAATGATAAATTTTGGTGGCATTATTGAGATTTTTATGTCTGTTTCTATTTGACCTCTTTTAGGAATTATTTAGTTATTGGTCACTGATGAATTTGCTGCACATATCTATCTTATGTTGAAGATATTAGTGACTTTTAAATAACTTTCTTTCAATTAGTACAATACGTACTGGAATAAATGAATTTTCTTTTGAACAAGATAATATACATTGGCTTTAACCCCTACTTTTAATATTTTCTATGCTTTTCTGTTTTGTTTGGTTATGTATCTCTTTCCATATTTGAAAGCATTCTCTTGTTAGTGAGAGAATCATACATACATATATTTTTCACTATTTATAAGCAACATTCTATGAAAGTACAGAATAGTACACCAAAAATTTTGGTTTATCTAAGAGCTATTTGTTTTAATATAGTTTAGGGATGCCTATATATCAATTGATGTTTTTGAAGTCAAGTGAAACATTCCATCAAGCTAATGTGTCTGAGAATACCATATCAGGCACAGACAGGTACTAGAAATGATAAAACACAGATAACTTACAGCAAGATGATTTGCAGATGGGATGTATTATCTGCTGTCATGAGGTTAGATAGGCCATATTACCATTAAAAAATTAATCAAGTTATATAGGTATATAAGATTTAATGAGAACAGATTTTATTATAGAAACCTGCTAAAAATGAACAAACATTCACTGCTGTTTAGAGGAAGCAATGGACTATTGTTGGGTTTGGATTGCTTCTTAAGAAATATACCTCTCCTCTATTATTTTTTTCTAATAAGGAAAAATAAGATCTTAGAACCTTTTCATCCTGACTGTCTTCATTCTGACTGTACATTTTCTACTGATTATGCCCTGAATCTCAACATGCAAGTAAACATCCTAGTGCTCCTATATACTGTAGGAAAAGCAATTTTTATTAATGTAAACTCATTTTAAATATGTAGCATATCCTTTTGGCTTGAAGTTCTTCAACTGTGATCTGAAAACTTATTGTTTTGGTGAGCGTTGTATCAGAAACTCTCATCACCCTTTCATTATATATTCACTATTCACAGGAAAGCGTTTTTATTTTCCTTGTTCTGTGGAAAAGGGTAAAAGCTTTTCAGTTAATTATTTTGTTTAGACATTTAAACGAACTGGAAATAGTTCAAAATTTACATTATGGTTTTTGATAGAGCTTTTCAAGTTTTAAGTATTCATAGTAATAGTTTGGGTAGAAATATCAATTGAAGAATGTGGGTGGAGGGTGTAAATGGAATATCATTTAAATCTACTGCAGACTGTCTCAGCTCCAAAAAAGAGTGCTGGTCTGTTTTTCCTCAAATCTGTGGTAGTCTTAAAAAAGGGAACATGAAACCCTAAAACCTCAGAGAAGCAGTATCGATTCAGTTCCTAACTGCAAATCCTTCATATCTTTGCTCAAAATATCCAACTTTACACCAATATTAGCCATTCTTTTTATAGTGATACCATGCTTAGTAAAAAACTTCTAAGCACTGAGGTCAGGTGTTGAGATTGGATTCTAGTTTATTTTTTATGAATCAGATAAAGATTTCTGTGCATGAGACCATATGTGAAGATGAGAGAACAAGAACATTTCCATATCAAAGGCAATATATCTGAAGCTGCATGGTAATTAAAATGCAGTGGTTTGGACTCTGTGCACTAGCACTTAAGCAGAGCATTGCTGGGACCTTGTGCATCATGCAGGCGGTTGCCTCTTGCATACTTCTTGAAATACACTTATAATTTTGTACAAACATTTATGCCAGTCCACACTTTTCTGTGGATAATTTGTATTTCATCCAAACCATTCAAAGTAGAAGTTATTTTTTGAGCTACCCCCTCATTATGGCTTTTGTGCATCAACTATTTTTATTCTTCTTGTTTGTATTTCTTTTTACCAGAATGATGGCTTGTTTATATTCAGAATCTCTTCTTGCTCCTCTAAGACCCCTAATATATCACTCATATTTTATTATTCACTAAAAAAACTTTCAGTTTTAGGAAAGATGTGAGTTATTTTCTGAGGTTAATTGTAGATGCTGTAATCTATTATAAACTAATAAACCACATTAAAAATCAACTGCCTACTTATTTCTACTTTATAATGCTAATATATTTAGTAATCCTCACAAATTTGCACAATACGTATATTAGAAAAAAATCCTTTTTAAAATGCTTAAAGAAAAATTCTGAAATGTTCCTTTTCATTTAAATGGCATGAAAATGTGTAGTGGCATTCTCTTTCATGATACTTCAAGTGAACAACAATCATTTGAAACTATAGAAATCTTTATATTTATCTAAAGACTTATCTCTTTCCATTTATAGGGGGATGTTTGATTTTATTTATAAAAAACTGAGTTAATATTTTAGCCCGCAATTATTTGGAGATAAAATAGTGAAATACAAAATCTAACAATTGGTAGTTGCATGTTGTATACATTTTAGAAATTTTTGCATCTTTGGTGACCAACTTCAATTTGCTGCTCTGTAATTTTCTGGCTTTTCTATTTCTGTATTTGCTCTCTTTCTATGAACACTTTGTTGTTGTGCATGTGGTGAGGAATTCATTGATGTATTTTATTTACTAAGCTCCCATGGTCTATAAAACCTTCTAAAGATTTCTCTGGATTGAAGCACCATGTATTGAAGAAGCCTACTGTGATATTATTAAATCCTTTAAGAGTTTTGTGTATTTTAACTATTTTAAATCAAATTATTTAAGTATATTGATTTGATGCTCTTCAATGATGATATGTATAAATAGGCATAATAAATATAAGATAAATTCAAAGTGTACTATATGACATACATATTAGAGTGTATACAAACATTCTATGTTGTCTCGGTTCTCTCTTGATCTCTTTCTTCTCAGAAAAATCTCCCATGATAACCCTTGAAATCATCTGTTATCCTTGCTACCTTCAATAATTTGTTGTTTCTAGTCATCTTAAAAAGAGATGAATTGTCTATCTTTAATATATCTATTCAAATGTAAAAAAGCAGAAGGGACTTTATGCTGTTTGTGATTTTGACTTCACCGAGCACAATTTCTTTGCTTTTTTGAAAAGTAGCTCTTTAAAATTAGACAAAGAAAATTAAAGATGCTTCACTTTCCAAGGCTGCACAAGCCCAATATGTAGAAAAGGGAAATGCAACAGAATTTTTTTTTAAGATCATACTCATTCTCAGGCATAGTTGCAAATGCTACATATTATACTTTACAAATAGGTCATTTAATAATGTGAACACTTACTAAGTTCTAGACACCCTGAAGAGCATTTTTGAAGCCATGAGTCTTTACTTTTTAAGGATTTTCTCTTATTCTGAAGATTTTCATATTTGGTAGGTGGGGAAACTTAGGTGTGATGGTCTTGATGCTAAGCAGGTTATTTATAGAACTGAGTAAGAATGCCCCCAGCTAAGACAGAGTAGTTCATTGTTTTTTCTTGGGAAGGAATATAGAAGGTCAGGAATATTTTTATTTTCTCAGAAATAATTTCCAACTCTGTTCATGGGCATTGAACCTTCTGTGTATGAGAAGTCAGCTCTTCTCCTCCCAATATATTCACAGTATAATCCTTAATCCTCAGTTTCCTTATCTATAAAATGGGCATAATAATAATATCTACATCATAGCGTTGTTGTGAGGATTACATAAAATAAATGACTGTAAAGCACTAAGCTGAGGGATTGGTATAAAATAAACATTTAATACATGTTATCTGTTATGGTTGAAGTGGTGGTTCTACACTTACAATTATCTGCATCTGGCTTCCCATTCCAGCTTTACTACATAATTGCTATGTAATCTTTGGAAGTTGCATAACTTGTTTCTTTTCATGTTATATAAAATAGAAATAGCAATATAGGTTCTTAACTTTCTTTCCTTGAAAGGAGAATTAATCTATGGTCTGGCAGACCTGGGATAGAGTAGTGACTAAATGTAGAGTTTACATGTTCAACTTCTCAAATTTGATAAAACTACAATTCTAAGGCCTAGAAGAGATTTTGAAAGGTAATTTCATTTGTCATTGTCATATAGTATTGATCACCCTTTCTCCATTCTAATCAGTTAAGAAGTCTCTTTATTTTGAAAGCCTGCCAAGAGGAGATTTTATAATCTATAGTTATATTTATGAATGATTAACACCAGGAATTTCTTTGTGTCAGATATACAGATCTCAATCTGTTTTCTCTTGCTTTCATTTTAAGAAAAAATGAAAGCAGAGATTATTCTTCATTTGAATGATATACCTATATGTGTGAAGACCAAAATTAAACTTCCAATTTTGATTTTTTGAATATTTCCTTTTGCTTTATTTTCTAAACTAGTTGTGTGACCTTGGAAAAGTAATGTAACCTTTCCAAATCTCAATTTTCTAATTTTAAAAATGGGGATGGTGATATAATTTATTCCATGGGTTGTTAGAAAGATTAAATTTGAAGATACTATACATATACATAAGTGGGTAGAACAGTTCTGGACAACTGTGTTAGGGTAAATTGACAATAGTTATATGATCAGTACAAGAACTATGGCATGAGAAAGGCTCTTAATTCTCTTATATTTATAGAACTCCTCAGCCTTTAAAGTGCTTTCATATTCGTTGCCTCATTCAATAAAAGGTATGTGGAGTAGATAAACTTACCAGTCATACTAACTTTCTGCTTGATATGAATCAATATTTCAATCGAGTTTTGCTTCAGGATATTATTTACTCCAAACAAAGCTTGTATGTTATAAATTAGGACTGGCTTTTCTGACCGTCTTATTTTCTAATTTCTTTGATAATAAGGTCAGTGCTCATTTATTGTATTTTCAAACTTACTTCCAGAGCCAAATTATTGCTGCATTTCCCATACACCAATGTGAAAGAATAATACCATGCTGATCAAAAGCATTAAACATCAGTTCTATATGTCTTTGATTAATACAAATTAGAAAATTACTTAACTATTATAAGTGTGGCAAGTTTGATAGAAAACAGTCTTTCAAAATATGGGGGTCATGAGGGAGAATTAATAAAAGAATCCTTGACGGTGAAAAGGCTGAGAAGCACTTGATTATATAATTTTAAAGATGAAAATGTATGGTACTAGTGAAGAGGTATGCATACAGGTGATTCTATACAGTGCTAATTACTATAATTGTGTTATGTATAAAAGCAGAAGTACCTGTGTCAGGGAAGTCTTCTAGTAGAAGATGGCCTTTGATCTGTGATTTAAAGGATGATGAGGAATTGGCTTTAGGTAACATCCTAAAGAACACTGAACATGGGGGAACATAGTATAACTAGCTTTTCTGTAGATCTGACACTGAAATGTCTCGTACATGTTTTTTTGTGATTCCTAGAAAGGCCGTGTCTGTCATGAATGTGATATGGACATAAGCCAGCAGCTTAGCCACTGCACTTCTCTTTCTTAGCTCAGTTTTGTGGTCAGGAACATTGTGAATGCATTTTAAGGTACAGAGGAATCTTTCAAATTGTTACTTTCCTTCAAATATGTCAACTAAGTATGAAAATTACAGTAAGTGGCTTATTAATATATGAACTGATGATCAGGGCTGTGAGTTAATAAAATCTTATATCTTATGCTGTAATACACTTTTAGAAAATGGGCAAGCATGATCTTAGAGAAAGAGCTGTGTCTGAAAGCTTTTAGATCTAGGTGTTATTTCTGTTTCCCTTATGTGTTGCAGATCTTTAGGTGCCTCATATTTATAATGAAGTTTTTCCAATGGTAAAGTTGGCATCTATCATAAGTTCTTTTTTATTGAGGGATAATATGAAAATAAATTAATCCTCAGAGTGATGATTTAAGGTTTTTGGAAGAAATACAAATTATGATTATACAATGATGATGATGAAACAGCAGTAGTGGCAGAAGCAGCAGTAGCAGCAGTAAACCCTCTCTACTCCTGATAACTTTCCAATAGGGATGATAAATCCACTTATTAGTTTTTTGTTTTTTTAAGCTTGTCGTTTGTTAGTGTTTTTAAGAGATGAGGTCTTTCTCTGTTGTCCAGGCTGGAGTACAGTGGTACAATCATGACTGACTGCAGCCACTCCTGGCCTCAAGCAATCCTCCTGCCTCAGTCTCCTGAGTAACTGGGACTACAGAAGCCCACTACCAGGCCTGGCTAAATTTTTTTTTTTTTTTTTGGTAGAGGTACATCTCACTCTGTTGCCCAGACTGGCTTTGAACTTCTGGCCTCAAGTGTTCCTCCTGCCTTGGCCTTCCAAAATGCTAAGATTATAGGTGGAGCCATCATGCCCTCCTAATTTTGTAATCTGGAAACTCATGTTTTCTAATAACTTTTGAATGCCTTTCCTCTGAGCCAGCAGGCCTTCTTATATATTTTTACTTTGGATGCTCTCTGGTGTTTAATAACTTGTTTCTCCAAGTTAAACACACTTACTGAGTTTTGCAGCTTGTATGACTGTGACATAATCACTTTCTGAAAACAGATTGGTGGTCACATAGGCTAGAGAAGCTATGGCCCTGGTGTACAGTGGCTTTAGCCTATTTTTCTCACCACTGCTTTGGCATCCTGGAGACTTGCATTGTTGGTAATGCCATGAAAATAAATGATGAAACCTCTACATTAAAAAGAAAGGTTCTGAAATTGAGTAAAGGAGGAGGAAAAAGTGGTGAAAGTTATAGAAAACAGTTTAAAAAATCCTCTTAGTCTTATTAAATTAGTTATGATGCTAAAAGCATCATATTTAAGTAACATCTTCCTTTAAGATTTTCAGTTAAGTTCTTTAATTAAAGAAGCAAAAACCAAAACGAAAAGAAAATACAAATTGAAATAATATAGCAGCTGAACAAAGTTTAAATAACTTGGAACACAGCATATTAATCAACTGAGTTTCAGGAACATTTTTTACCCTTGACTCTGGAGACCTAAATACATATGGAAGGAAAATTTTATTGTTTTAAAATTTCTTAGCTGTATTCCTTTCCCACTATAACGATGCACAACGAAAGTAGATATATTGAGGTTAAAAAAGGATTTTAATCTTGGAACCCTTAAAGGCATTTTAAGGGAAACTGTCAGCTTTTCTGATATCAGCTTCTTTAAATGTTTACAGATAACAGTAAGTCCAGAGAATGTGTCCATTTGTAGTTTTTGTGTAGGTTTGTGTAATTTTACAACTATGCTAATGTAGGTGCATGTACACTGAATACTTTTGACTTTTGTGTTTTAAATTGTGTGGCATTTTGTAATAGGTTTATTTTCTCTGATATATATATATATATATATATTATTTGAGTTATATATACACACACATATATGTATATATATACACACACATATATATATATATATATATATATATATATACATAAACAACCTGTGTTGGGTAGGACTCATATTCTTACGTAGGGCATGACAGGGAAAGGATGAGAATCAGCTTGACTTTCAATTATGACACCTTGGGCTGTTTTCCAAAGGATTCATAATTAGCTGTGTCTTAGTTGTGAAGTTTTGTGTGTGATTTCTTTGTTATATCTACATGGAAAGCTCATCAATGTTATCAGGAGCTATGTAAATAGAGTAAATAAAAATATACCCCTTTATATTGTAAATTAATTTTTTTCTTTTTAAATTCTGAATTTATTTGTATAAAACAGTACTGTTTTAGGTGTTAAGATCGTGGGCTTTTGAATCAGCACACCCGGGATCAAATTTTGTTCTACCATTTACAATTTATTTATCCTCTCTGAATCTATTTCCTTAAGTGTTAAATGAGAATATTAATGCCTTCTTCCTAGGATATTGTGAGAGTTGAGAAGATGATGTGCATAAAACACTTAGTACTTTGTTTGGTTCATACTAAGTGCTTGGTTGTTATTATTCTATGAAAGTCTGATTACAGTACAAAAATATCACTTTATGCCCTTTGCATTCATTTTCATATTAAAAGAGAATGATATAATTAAATACTTGGGAAGAAACTTGTAACGTATATGGTAAGCATTCTGATTTTTTTTTTCCCTAAAGCTGGATTTTGATTTGTTCAACGTTCTTCCCATCCTTTAAATAAGCAGGGATACTTACTCATTATAAAGGTGATCAAGGCCAAAGACATAGTCTAGAAATCATGGTTTTGGTGTCTTTACTTTTACACTGTGTTCAAAGCTGACCATCATCATTTGTGACACTCAAAATCCATCCCTGTTTATAAAGAGTATTCCATTACTCATTTGTCATAGATCACCCTGAGTAAAGAAGGATGTTGGGAAGATGGTGGGTACTGCCCTATTTTCATAACTGACTGCTCTTTGCCACTTGTTCTTATCAGCCCTGTTTAATGTGCTATTAAACTTATCCTTTGAAGTTTTAATTTTATTGTATTTTTCATTTTTGGGTGTTCAAATGCTTTTTCTCAAATTGGCGAGGTAATCTTTATAAACAGATATAGAAATATCTATATGTGATTTCAGCTTATCTTTTATTTCTTTAACCTATTTATTTGCTTGCTGATAACTCCAGTATCTATAATTTCACTACCGAGAGCCATAGCCGGTCTCTGCTTTTTCTTAAGATTCTTGCTCAAGGCACCTTATTTTCTCTTATGCTTAGCTGTTTTGTTTTGTTTTTATTTCAATGAGCTGATCATGTTCCTTGGAATATTATTTGCAGGGATTCTCTGAGGCCTAGAATGAAGGGGAACTCTTGTAGAGAGGATTTCCATTAGCCTTGCCACATTCTTCTGCATTTTCTTAGCATTACTTTCACATCTTTGGGCCGTTACTCTTCTTCTTTTTTGATTCGTACATATGCTAGTTTTTGCAATTTAAATGCCAATAAAATAGGACATTTGTATCAATGTTCTTTACATTTTATGAGGGTATGCTTATATAGACACTAATTTTGCTTATTTAACAAGTTTATATCTGAGATAATTTAAAAGAAATATGGTTTTGTTAAATTTAGTAAGGGAGGTATTAAATTATATGGTCATTCTGACTTGTCCCAAATGAGCTCTCTATTTAATATATGTATTTAAGCAGTATGTATATTAAAAGTAAATATCTTTGATAATTAACCAAATGCTTGTTTCAGTGTTATCACATAGTAACCTATAGCTGGTATCTTCCCTGCTTGATTGGAGTGAATGTAGGAAACATTTTCAGTACCTGAGGTCAAAGGGGCATAACTTAATATATTCATGGAGAGGAAATAGAGATCTTAGGTATTCTAGATAGCCTAAGTGCAGCAGGAGAATATTGTTGGTAAGGGTGAGTCTGGAAGAATTCCTGTGGCAAGACAATTTTGAGGTTTGTTTGGGAGAACTTCTGACAGAATAGTGATTGCCACATTTTGGATAGACCACACCCTTAGGAAAACGCTCATGAGCCCTAATAACATGTACATATGTATCTCAAATTTTAAACATGTACTATTTTGCTAATATATGCTATAAACATGTTCGTAGGTAGGTATTGAAGAAAAGAAAGATATATAGATGAAATAATATTTTAAAACAAATTGTGGTCCCCCAAATCCTATAATCAAATATACTTTGTTATTTTTAAAAGTCTCAGTGTAATACTGTGGGATGGCGATTTAAAGATCTGATTTTAAGTTCATTTTACTTTGGTACATGGCTTTAATGCTGCCACAGCTGAAAATGATATTTCAGAAAGAAAAATAGATGCAAATGGGAGAAGAAAGTCATTGACTGCATAAATTGATTACATACAAATGTATGTAAAGAATTTTGTTAAAATTTGGATAGTAGCCTCTGTCTTCCCTGACATTGTTTTTGCCAGTGACGTTGAAGGTATAGCATTTTTATATTTTTTAATATATGGACTCAAAACCCATTGAAACTTTTTGGAACATCACTAAATAGGTTAGAATATTCTGTTACCAATTTTTAAATCGAAAATAGATGAAAATTTTTGTAGGTAATAGCGTAGAATTTTTGGTAACAAATATCACACTATGATGGAATCATTTCCAAACGTGTTTTCAAAATATTCTTTCATAACATAAATCCATTTGAAAAAGCATTTACCTTCTCCTTTGATAAAATATCACCTTTGTCTTGAAGAACAGATTAAGTTAGTTTGTTTGCTTCTATGTTTGTATGTATATACCTAATTATCTTTCTGAAGTTTATCTATCTGTCTGTCCATTTATCTAGTCTATGTGTTTGGTAACATACACTCATAGCTTCTTGTCATCACATAAACGTTCAGCACATTTGGCACATTAGGTTTTTTTTTTTTTTTTTTAAACCTTATTCTCAGGTTTGGAAACTGCCATAAGATAAGCAATGGAACTGCTGGATGGTGCAAACAAGTCTCATGTTTATGCCCTTTCTCACTTCAAAGCATTGTAAAGATTTTACTATGGTTTACAGGCCTCTTTAAAATTAATTTTTGTGGCTACGTACGTGTATATATTTATATGGTACATGGATATTTTGATATAGGCATACATTGCATAATAATCACATCAGGGTAAATGAGGTATCTATCACCTCAAGAATTTTTTCTTTCTTTGTATTACAAACAGTCCATTTATACTTTAGTTATTTAAAAATGTACAATTAATTATTGTTAACTGTATTACCCTTTTGTGCTATCAAATACTAGATCTATCTATATTTTTGTACCATTAACCATATCCACTTGCCCACCTCCCTGACTACTCTTCCCAGCCTCTGGTAACAATCATTCTACTCTTTGTCTCCATGAGTTCAATTGTTTTAATTTTTATAGCTCCCACATGTAAGTCGTTACATATGAAGTTCGTGTTTTATGCCTGGCTTATTTCACTGTATATTATGACCTCCAGTTCCATTCATGTTGTTGCAAATGACAGGATCTCATTCTTTTTTTGGCTAAATAGTTCTCCTTGTGTATATGTACCACATTTTCTTTATTCATTTATCTTAAAAGCCTATTTTTAAAAGTAATTCCATTATCATGTAGCACTTGGCTTCAATATTTGCTACAATTGCTTGATTGTGAAAGATGTAGTTAGTGAAGTCCATGGTACTATCTCTGTAATCTTATCCCTTTGTTCCTTTAGTTCAGTATACAAATGTATAGAAAGAATTTTGTTAAATTCTTAGTTTTCCTTAAAAATTTCTTTTTCTTAAAAAAAAAAAGGAATTGTTGAGATAGAATCTTTCCTGGTACATATTTAAGTGGCTCACTAAAAATTAGTCCTTTGCCTATCAAACATAAACTGAGGCATGTTGAGAAATATGTACATTCTTTCCTCTGAAAAGCAAGCATCCTCTGTGACATTTCTTTTTGCAAATTTTCAGCAAGTTTTCTATGTGTCTTTCAACATTTGGGCACTACCTACTATACAACCCCAGAAGACATAATTCACACTGCATTGTAGGTAAATGTTGACTCCAGAGTTGTGCATTATGCAGTGCTGATTTTTAGTTAAGGGAATGTGTTTAAGTTTGTTGTTATATTATTTTTTGTGAATTATTTTAACTTTTTTTATAGCAGCAGAAAGAACAAGTGCTCTTCTGATAGCATGTAACTTTTTATCTTCCATAAAAGAACTTAAGAAGAGGTTTCAAAACATTTAAGTTTGGTGAAATTTTGCAAAATACTGTTTGAGCATTGAGTATGATTTTAAACATTGTTGAAAAAATTGCAGCAATATACATTTATATTGATGTGCTTAGTTTTTAAATGCCTTGCTGATTGTAAAGCGTTCATATTATTTAATATCTGAAAGTACAATAGGGCAAAATATACTGTAAATAATACTAGATACAAATCTCTACCTCAAATTGTCTTCTTGATGATTAAACAAATTTTGGCCTATTTTTTTGTCAGATATGTATGGATCATCATTGTTTCTATCCTGTAATATGCCTGCTATTGAGCTACTACTAGTAGTACAAATATCAGCTTGGTCATGGTCTTGTTATCATTAAGGCTTACATTATTATTTATTTATTTATTCTTTTGAGACAGAGTCTCACTCTGTCGTCTAGGCTTGAGTGTAGTGGTGTGATCTCGGCTCACTGCAACCTCTGCCTCCCGGGTCCAAGCGACCCTTTTGCCTCAGCCTCCTGAGTAGCTGGGACTACAAGCATGTGCCACCATGCTGGTTAGTTTTTGTATTTTTAGTAGAGATGGGATTTTGCCATGTTGGCCTGCCTGGTCTCAAATCCCTAACCTCAGGTGATCCACCTACCTCGGCCTCCCAAAGTGCTAGGATTACAGGTGTGAGCCACTGCACCCATCCAAGGCCTACATTATTAATATTATCCTTAAGCTATAGTTTATTTGGAAGGATCATTTTAAACCACTTGGGCATTTGTTCAGGGTTAATTTAGTCAAAAACTAGATTATATTATCTACAATTATTCTCTTTACCCATGATACTTCTGATATTGGATGTTGCACATTAAGACATATAGACTCAATCTGTCAATCTGTATTTAAATCTAGGTAAGGATTAGTTTTTCTTACATTTAAAATAAATAAATATACCCCAGTATATTTACATAGTATACTTTTAGAATGTGTGTTTGCACTTTGGAGACTACTGAAATAGATAAAACGGAAAGAGAGGTGAGAGCATGATGAGTCGAGGAGTCTCTAGATGATACTCTTCTGGTATATAGTACCTCTGAAGAATGTAGCCATTAATGAAAACCTGGAACAGGAAGTGGGACTACAGGTTGACCAGTATTGAGGTTTAGAAAGCAGGAGTATGGTATATATATATTTTTTTGGTGGGGGAGGTGGGAATTTTTTTTGGTCTCTGTCACTGAGGCTGGAGTGCAGTGGCACGATCATAGCTCACTCAGCCTCAAACTTCTGGGCTCAAGTGATCCTCCTGCCTCAGCCTCCCAAAGTACTGGGATGATAGGCCATCATGCTGTGCTAATTTTTTAATTTTCAAAAAAGAGACAGTGTGTTGCTATGATGCTTGAACTCCTGATCTCAAGTAATCCTCCTGCTTTAGCCTCCCAAAATGCTGGGATTATAGGCATAAGCCATGGTGGCTGGCCTAGTGTGGCATTTTTAATATGAGAGAGGAAGCAGATTTAACTTTAAAGCAGATTTATGCTTTAAGGCAAAGGAGTTTGAGTCATTTTGTTGGTGTGTGAGGATCATCAAAGTTCCATAGTTAAGTGTATTTATCATGTTCAGGAGAGGGGGACAAGTGGAGGATTACTACTCTCCTGAATGTCTGGAATTCTTTGTTGTTTCTGTACCCAGCCTTCCTTGGGTTTAGATAAAATCAGAGCAGAAGCTGGGAAAGGACAGTAAGGCAGCAGTTAGGGATGGCGTAGGCAAACATTATTATCAGTACTCTCTTCTCCCTTTTTCTTCTTTTCTCTAACTTGTTGGTGTAATTCCTGGGCAATTTGATATAGTAGCAAAAATCCAGTTTGGGAGTTTCAGCTCTACCAATAAACTTTGGGTGACTTTGGCTAAGTCATTTCTCTCTAGGAATTAGTTCTTTCATTGGTGATTGGGAAGTTTGATGATCTCCAAAGGGGTTTGAGCTCTGACACCCTGTTGATATCCATCTGGGATAGTGTTCTGTGCTGCCCCTTTATATAGAACTTCCAAGCACCATGTCCATGGTGCCGTCTAAAGTGACAAATGCTAGGAATCTAATTTAATATATGAATTCATGCCAGTAGACTCATGAGCAAAAATGATACAATATTTCTAGCTGCTTCCCTTCAGTTTTCCATACAGCTTTTCATAGAGGCTATTTCCATAGTGTGCTCCTGGAGAGTGCTCTTACTTCCTAACCCAAAGTGTCTAATGAGAACTTTAGGAAGGAAGGAAGGATTAGCATCTGAAGAGTTGTGCCTGTGAAGGAGATTGGGCTGGATGAAATAGGCAAGGCATTGGGACACGGCCATCAATTCATTGCATGTGTTTGGCTGGACTGGCAGCAGTGGCCAGTGCCAGGTTTTTTGAGTATGGTTTCTGTCACCAGCAGAGTTGGCTGTCTTTGAAGTCTGTTAGTTAACCTCTTCCAGAATCTTAGAGTGCAACTAGCACTCAAGAGAAGGAGGATGAAGGAATCTCCAGGAATAAAAAACACCCCTATTTTCATTAACAACTTAGTTCTCCTCTTATACCAGTTTTTTGAAGCATTTAATAAATGAACAGATTTCTGCTTTTCTCACTTTCTTTTCAGTATCCATTTATTTTTGTGGATGGAGATAATATTGATTAATGAACTGGATGTATATTGCCAAATATATATTTAGCAGTTATCACATATAGACATATTTCTGGATGCTTTCATAAGATGGTGATAATAATAGTACCTATGTAATAATTTTTGAGAGGTTTTATTAAGCTAATACACTTGGAAGAGTGCTTGATGTGTTGTAAGAACTCATTATACATTAGTGATTATTATTTTATTATTTAATCTACACAACAGCTCTGGGACATAGATGTCATTATTTTAGTTTTATAGAAAAGGAATTTAAGGCTTAGAAAGGAAAAATGACATGCCTGAGTTTACATAGCCATTACATGGCAGAACCGTAATCTAAATCTAGATATCCTGACTTGAAGTTCTATGGCATTTCTGCCATATAAATGCAGCTCCCTGTAACATGCAAGTTAAGCTAAGAGATTTGTCCCAGATAATCTATAGGCCAGATAATAAGGAGCTTAGATAATAGGGATAATCAAGAACTGAACATATTATTATGTGGTGTTGAATTTCAGCAGGTGTGGTTATGAAGGCAGTCCTTGCTTTGCACGGCATTGTGTTAACTGAAAAGTCTTGTACATCATAACCTGTTTTCACTTTGTATAGCTCTGATTCCAACTTTACACAATTGTCATGTCATGGTTTGATCTTAGTTATGACAGAATCATGCAAAGTGAGGATATGGCTGCAATATGCACTAATTTTAGTTATGGTATAATGCAAAGCAAGGACTGTCTCTACTTCCATGAGTTTCACATTCACATACAGAAATTCTCAAATTACCTTTCCTTTGGACTAGTTAGAGAATTCATTTCTATTTTATGACTCATTATCTTTTTTTTTTTTTTTTTTTTGAGCAATCTCTCACTCTGTCATCCAGGCTGGAGTGCAGTGGTACGATCACAGCTCACTGCATTCTTGAACTTCTGGGCTCAAGGGATCCTACTACCTCATCCTCTGGAGTGGCTAGGACTGTAGGTGAACACCACTATGTCCACCTAATCAAAAAAAATTATTTGTAGAGACAAGGATCTTACTGTCTTACCCAGGCTATCTTTTTTCTTCTAAGGCTCTGCTCCTGCTAAGGCAGAGTACTGTGTTGCATAAGTAAGTTCTTGAAGGTCACTGATGCTTGGCTCTTGGCTTATAGGCACAACATCTCTGATATTTATTGTATCCAGTAGTAGATCTCTCTCAGTACTTAGAAACACTTGTTTTCTTTTCTATCTTTTTTTTTTTAATTTTTTGAAAGAAAGGAAAAGAGAGGAAAGAAAGTGAGAGTGAAAGAAAGAAAAAAAAAAAGAATGTACGAGAGAAAGAAAGAGGAAGAAAAAGAGGGAGAGAGAACAGGATTCTTGTTCTACTGCCCAGG
>CAUYLG010044234.1:0-13882 GCA_963573385.1 Cacajao melanocephalus | reverse complement strand
AGCCTGCAGTGATCTGCACTATAGGATGAGAGGCCTGAGTTCAGGAAATCTGAATATTTTATACTAGACCTTAAACATGCCTGCCCTTTGCCACTAAGGGAGATACTAACTCAATCTTTTAAGTCTGTTTGCTATAGTACGGCCTTGAAAAAATAGTCTAGAACAAGCAGGAAAACACAAGACAAGCAGAAACAGGAAAGCCCCTAGAGAATTATTTCCCAACACAGCTTAGAGAAAACTTTAAATGCTACTTGGGACCAGGTTAGATGGCTCACTCATGTAATCCCAGCACTGTGGGAGGCTGAGGTGAGTGGATCTCTTGAGGTCAGGAGTTCAAGACCAACCTGGTCAACATGGTGAAACCCTGTCTTTATTAAAAAAAAAAAAAAATTAGCTGGGCCTGGTGGCAGGCTCCTGCAATCCCAGCTACCTGTAAAACTGAGGCAGGAGATATCTTGAACCCCAGAGACAGAGGTTGCCATGAGCCAAGATCACGCCACTGCACTCCAGCCTGAGTGACAGAGCGAGACTCTCTCTCAAAAACAAACAAACAAGAAAATGGTACAGCTACTTTGGAAAACAGTTTGGTAGTTTCTTAGAAAGCTAAACATTGTCCTCCATATCATCTAAAAATTATGCTCTTAGGTGTTTACTGTTGGGATCCCAACCGTGTGAATGCTTGCAAAGCGAGTTTCACAAGACGGATGGTCTTGAGCCCAGACACAGGGACCACTGTAAGAGGGAAGTCGAGATAAAGGAGTCAGGAACAGACAAAGGGAATCTAGCTAAAAGATAACAGGATGATCGAAACCAGAAACACCTGCAGTCACGAGAAACAATGTCTTGACGTAAATATTGTTTATGTGCACCAGGAATAACCATTACCCTTTACGACCATGGATTGTGTGTCTGTCACCTCTATTGTATAGAGTATGTGATTTAGTGATCTGTTGTTTTTTACACTGACGTAAACCAGAGCCTGGAAAATGTACATAATCGAAGACTTGGAGAAATAAAGCCGTTGCTGGAGCACAGACTCTTCAACCCTCCTGACCCCGCCTGTCTGTCTCTCTCTTTCTTCTTGTGCACCACCCATTCAGGTTGGAATCCTCTTGCTGGTCGAGAGTTCCCGGCATACTAGTATGTAATGGCTTTTGCTCTGTGCTGTTGTAACAATCACCTTGTTGGCCTTCTGTGTCTAGGAAGAATCACAGTCACTACCCTAAAGAACTCAGAGCCTCAGCTTGCAGAAGGCCTGTCGTTAAACATAAAATGAATTTTGAACCATTGAGAAGACTTTCTGTTTCTCTTGAGCCAGTGGTTGAACTTGTATTCTTGGACAATCTGCTGGTGAGGGAGACCCTCTGTTAAATGCTGACCTAATGGAGACTGTTGAAGCAGCAGTGTTTATTACTAGCATTGAAAACTTCACTGGAATTTTTCTCCACTCTGAAATGCACCATCAACGAGCAGTGAAAGCCCAATGGAGACAGGACTGTATGTGTACTCCTTCTGAATGTTAATATTGGGAAGTCTGTGCTATCTCCAAGAATTTGATGGCCTTTTAAAACTAAAGAAGGCTGGGGAAGCTACTCGGGAGGCTGAGGCAGGAGAATCACTTGAACCCGAGAGGCAGAGGTTGCAGTGACCTGAGATAGCACCATTGCACTCCAGCCTGGGCAACAAGAGCGAGACTCCATCTCAAAAAAAAAAAAAAAAAAAAGAAGAAGGCTGGGGAGCCACTGTGGCTCTGGCCAGTTGTCCTGGCACTGGAGGAGGTGAGGCTGCATGTTCAAGGCCAGCCTGGGCAACATTTAAAAAAAAAAAAAAAAAAAAAACTAAACAAAATAAGGCTGGGCACTATGGCACATGCCTAAAAACCCAGCACTTTGAGAAGCTGAGGCAAGAGGATTGCTTGAGTTCAGGAGTTTGAGACCAGGCTGTGAAACATAGCAAAACCCTGTCTCTGCAAAAAAATATAAAAATTAACTGGGAATGGTGGCTCATACCTGTGGCCCCAGCTATTCAGGAGGCTGAGGGAGGAGGATCGCTTGAGCCCAGAAGGTGGAGGCTGCAGTGAGCCAAGATTGTGCCACTGTACTCCAGCCTGGGCAACAGAGCAAGAACCTGTCTTTAAAAAAAAGAAAAAAGATTAAAAAAAAATTAAAACTAAAGAAAAAGGTCTGGACATGGTGGCTCATGCCTGTAATCTCAGCACTTTGGGAGGCCAAGAGTTTGAGACCAGCGTGGGCAACATGGCAAAACTCCATCTCTACCAAAAATACAAAAAAAAAATTAGCTGGGTGTGGTGGCACACAGCTGTAGTCCCAGCTCTTTAGGAGGCTGAGGTGGGAGGATGGTTTGAGCCCAAGAGGCAGACGTTGCAGTGAGCTGAGATCATGTCACTGCACTCCAGCCTGGCCAACACAGCCAGACCCCATCTCATAAAAATGGCTGGGCATGGTGGCTTATGCCTGTAATCCTAGCACTTAGAGAGACCAAGGCAGGAGGATTGCTTGAGGCCAGTAGTTAGAGACCTGCGTGGCTAACATAGTGAGACCCCATCTGTTGTGTGTGTGGTTTTTTTTTTTTGGAGATGGACTCTCGCTCTGTCACCCAAGCTGGAGTGCAGTGGTGGGATCTCGGCTCACTGCAACCTTTATCTCCTGAGTTCAAGTGATTCTCCTGAGAGTGTCACCACTCTCAACTAATTTTTGTATTTTTAGTAGAGATGGTGTTTCACTATGTTGGCTAAGCTGGTCTCAAACTCCTGACCTCAGGGGATCTGCCCACCTCGGCCTCCCAAAGTGTTGGGATTAGAGGTGTGAGCCAATGTGCCCGGCTTCCATCTGTATTTTCAAAAAAATAAAATATAAAACAAACAAAAAAGTAAAGAGAAATACAGGTTTGTGGGTAATTTTAGATTTATTTTGTGGATTTTCACCGGGTAAGAATGGAATGTTAGAAATATATGTTTATGGTAAAGCTTACCTCAAAGGATCTCATATTATTTGTTTGTTTGAGACAGGGTCTTGCTATGTTGCCCAGGCTGATCTTGAACTCCTGGGCTCAAGAGATCCTCCCAACTCAGCCTCCTGAGTAGCTGGGATTACAGGCGTGCATCACAGCGCCCAGCTTCAGATCTCATATTATTTGGGTAGCTGGACAGTGATGATTCTACTTCTCCCTCTTTTCCCCCAGTAAATGGAAATAAATGACAGTATTTTATTTTGTTGTATTTTATTTATTCATCTGAGTCAGGGGCTTGCTCTGTTGCCCAGACTGGAGTGCAGTGGTGTGAACACAGCTCACTGCAGCCTCAATTTTCTGGGTGCAAGTGATCCTCCTATCTCAGCCTCTAGAGTAGCTGGAACCATAGGCATGTGCCACCATCCCTGGCTAATCCAATAATTTTTTTTTATATATAGTGACAGGGTCTCGCTATGTTTCCCAGGCTGGTCTCAAACTCCTGGGCTCAAGCCTTAGCCACCCAAAGTGCTAGGATTATAGGGGTGAGCCACTGTGTCTGACTCTATTTTAAATAAATAAATAAATGAAACTAAAACACAATTGGAACTTTATTTGCTCTTTGATGACCCTTCATAGTACCTCAATTTCTCATGGCATGCCTCTTGCTTGGTTTACATCATAGAATTTCTGGCATAATAGGCCAGGCGCGGTGGCTCATGCCTGTAATTCCAGCAGTTTGGGAGGTCGAGGCAGGTGGATCACCTGAAGTCAGGAGCTCGAGACCAGCCTGGCCAACATGGTGAAACCCCATCTCTACTAAAAATACAAAAATTAGCCAGGTGTGGTAGCGGGTGCCTGTAATCCCAGCTACTCGGGAAGCTGAGGCAGGAGAATCACTTGAACCCGGTGGGGGAGGCGGTGGTTGCAGTGGGCCAAGATTGCACCGTTGCACTCCAGCCTAGGCAAAAGGGTGAAACTCCATCTCAAAAAAAAAAAAAAATTTTCTGGCATAATCTCAGAAGATCTGGCTGGGAGTGATGGCTCACTCCTGTAATTGCAGCACTTTGGGAGGCTGAGGCAGGCGAATCACTTGAGGTCAGGAATTTGAGACCAGCTTGAACAACATGGTGAAACAATGTCTTGCCAGGCGCTGCGGCTGACGCCTGTAATCCCAGCTCTTAGGGAGGCAGAGGCGGGAGGATAGCTTGAGCCCAGGAGTTCGAGACCTGCCTGGGCAATATAGTGAGACCTCGTTCTCTGCAAAAAGGAAAAAAACAAAAAGACAAAAACAAAAAACAACAACAACAAAAAGTCTCAAAAAAAGGGAGACTCTGTCTCAAAAAAAGAAAATCTCAGAAGATTCTGCGAAATTTCTTACCATTAGTAGAAGAACTTCAGCTGAGTTAAATTTAAAGGAGTTTAATTGAGCAATGAACAATATGCAAACAGGGCAACCCCCAGAATCACAGCAGACTCATAGAGAATCCAGCACAGCCACGTGGTGGAAGATGATTTACAGACAGCAAAAGGAAACTGACGTACAGAAAACAGAAGTGAAGTACAGAAACAACTGGATTGGTTACAGCTTGGCATTTGCCTTATTTGAACACGGTTTGAACAGCTGGCTACATTTGATTGGCCAAAACACAGTGATTGGCACAGGTGTGGGCTATGGCTGGTTTAGCCCTCCACTTGTTACAGTTCATGATGTACGGAAAAACCTTTAGGCCAAACTTAAATATGTGAGAAGGCAGCTTTAGGCTAAACTTGATTTAAACCCACCTTGTCCCAGTTCTGGTTTCCAAATTATCTTCCCTAGCTCAGAAGTACAGTGATTATCCATCACTATTTCCAGCATTAACGCCCTCAAATCTCTTACTCTATTTCACTTATGCTATAATCATCCAGATGACAACAGACCTAGCTAAAAACATACATTAGGTTTCACATCTGACAAATATAGATTCTGCTATTTGATCTGCTGTGGACATATTTGCTCATCTTTGCTCACCGTTATCCAGGCTCCTTTCTTTGGCAAAACCATCTAAACCGGCACAATGCTGTATTCCAGTCTTGGAGGCAGCTCCTCAACTAAGAATATGACTTTGGCTAAGGCAGACAGTGTCTCCCCACCATCTGCTCTGTCAGAATTGGACTCTGGGGTGAAGTGATCTAAAGACACTAAGGAATATACAGGCAGCTATATCCTAAAGAATCCATCTATTCGTTTTTACTACTGAGGCCTGTGAAATGCTTTGGTTTTGTTCTTTATATATTGGTTCATTAACCTCCCTCTTTGTTTTGGCCCTCTTGCTTCCACAAATTTTTCCAATGAAATGCCTTTTATCTTGTGATAAAAGTGATTTTCTGTTGTTTGCAACCACAAAACCCTAACTAGCGGTGGCAGCTTGTATTAGTGACTTAAATTCTGCAAAATCAGGAAAATTATATTTACATATTTAGATGTCAGGAAGATTAAATGTGAAAATAAATTCAAGGGTCTGGAATGCAACAGCCACAATAAACCATGCCCTCTAAACTCAGGTGAACCTCCAGAATCGCTTAGCAGTCTTTTTATTTGGTCTGGGCCATCTGCTTCTCCAAATCCCCTCAGCAGGTTTTACAAATATTTACAATTTTCTCCAGGCTGCCCACTCTATCTCTACCTCAATCTTAACAGCCTGTCTGGAATGTTGCAGGAGAATGTCAAGGAGATAGAGATACCATGTTTGCAGAATCTCAGAAGGCTTTTATGATCTTGTGATTCATGCCAGGGTCATGATTTCTGAAACTCAGTTTGCAAGAACCTACTTTTGAAAAAACACATTAGGACATTGATTAGAATCTCCTTATCAATACCTGCATCCCATAATCAGTGCTTTGCAGTACTCAGAGTGGCACAGTGGAGTGAGTGAGGTTATAATCAGTGCTGCTGCTGAAATTATTCCTCATAATTTGATAATGTTGGACTTGAAGGTCACATCTGGTTTACATAATAACTTACCATCTTACTGTGGGTTCTGGTATGCCTAAGAAGGCAGTACTCTCCAGTCTTTGTTTAAACAACTCTAGGATCAGAATGTTCCTGGTTTGACCTGGTACCAGAGATATTGTCTGAAATTGTGTGTTCTTTTCAGTTAATCATTCAAACATCGAGATTACATGCAGCTACAAAAAATGTATGTATGTCTTAATTATGAAAGCATTCTCAACATACCAAACTACAAACATACCAGCATAAAGCAACACCAGCCATAAATTTCTACAATCTCAATATATAATAAAATCTTGATATATAAAAAATATGTAATCTCAATATATATAATACATTATAAATATATAATAAATAGCACTATGAGATGAAGGAATGCTGATCAACTTGAAAAGATAGTTTTGGGGTATCCAGAACCAAAGCTTCTGACCTTTCTCATTGATTTCCTCCTTTATGTATTTTTTCTTTTTACCCTCTTTCTTTCCCTTCCTTCCTCCCTGCCCTTATAAAGCTACCTAGACAATCTAGAACTAGCATTAAGTTTGTTAGACATGGCATTTTCTCAATAGAAATATTTCAATTTTTCTATCTGTTTAAAAATTAATTTTATTATATTTATTTTTAAATTTATATTGCCCAGGCTGGAGTGTAGTGGCACAATCTTGGCTCACTGCAACCTCCACCTACTGGATTCAAGCTATTCTCCTGCCTCAGCTTTCTGAGTAATTGGGATTACAGGTGTGAGCCAGGCTTTTTGTATTTTTAGCAGAGATGGGGTTTCACCATGTTGGCCAGGGTGGTCCTGAACTCCTGACCTCAAGTGATCCACCCGCCTTGGGTTCCCAAAGTGCTGGGATTGCAGGCGTGAACCACCACACCTGGCCCCTGAAAATTGTTAACGTTTAAAAACTCACGTTTCCAGCAGAACATGGTGGCACACACCTGTAGTCCCAGCTCTTTGACTCGCTGAGGCTGGTGGATTGCTTGAGCCCAGGAGCTTGATACCCACCTGGGCAATACAGTGAGACCTTGCCTCTGTAGTTGAAAGAAGGAAAAAAAGAAAGAGAAGGAAAAGGAAGGAAGGGAGGGAGGGAGGGACGGAGGGAGGAAGGGAAAACTCCTGTTTCCTTGGATGAAATGTGAGTTTCTTCTTGTGGTCCCTGACCAGTTTTAAACTTTAGAGCTGTGGCACTACTAACTGGCTTCTAGGCGACCTCTCCCACTAGATGGGTTTGAAGAAATAATTTCATCAGTCTTCGAATGGAGGCTCTAGAGATTCAAGCATGTGGAGAAGTTCTGAGTGTTCAACCTCAATGCCAATCATTTCACTAGTGAAAATAAGGTTCATAGCTTGAATAAGAGGCAATATCTATTCACCTGACATCAGGTTTTGTTCCTGAGGAAGGGTACATATTGATACTGGAGTGCTAGGAAGGGAAGAGTGTGGTCCCTTTAAATAATACAGAAGCGGGGAAGGGAAGTGCTAGGAAGAGAAGGGCTCTACCCCCACGGACCTAGGTCAGGACAGACATTTCCTGCCCACATGTTCCATTTCCCAAGACCACCCTGGCCTGCCACGCCCCCATCCTGAGACTATAAAAACTGGAGACCCTAGGAGGCAGGCAGACAGACACAAGTGGCTGGACGTTACGAAGAACGTGTTGGCGGAAAGCAATGCAAGTGGCTGGTCGTCAAGAGGGGCACACCAACACGTACCAGCACACCCCAGGCCACCAATCGGCAAGCGGGTTGAGGTGGAGTTTGACCAGGGCAGTTGGAGGAGAGCCTGGGCCTCCGAGTGGCCCAACTCCAGGTAAAGACCATCTCCTTTCTGGCTCCCCCATCAGCTGAGAGCTATTTCCACTCAGTAAAACTTTGCACTCATTCTCTAAGCCCACATGTGATCTGATTCTTCCAGTATACCAAGGTAAGAACCCAGGATACAGAAAGCCCTCTGTCCTTGCAACAGGGTAAAGGGTCTAATTGAACTGGTTAACACAAGAAGGCAAACTAAGAGCAACCTGTAATACATACCCACTGGGGCTTCAGGAGCTGTAAACATTCACCCCTAGACGCTGCCGTGGGGTCGGAGCCCCATAGCCTGCGGAGCTATATGCTGAGCATCGGGACACTGAATAAGTGAGCCACACCCCGATCGTGTGCCCTGCCAGGGGGACAAGGGAACTTTTCCTGTTTCCATATCCACTTGTGAGTGAGAGTTCTGATACCATACATGTATGAGCAGGCTGCTGCTGCATGTGACTTGTGATTGGACATTATGATGTTATTTCATAACGATAATATTTAGTGCATAATTACTGCATTATATGCAAATGTTGTATTGCATTATGAACTCTTGCTGACGGCACAGTTACATCATAGAAATGTGCGAACAACAGCTGCGGGATGTAGAGCCATTGTCTATCTGTGCTAGAGACGCCCTGGGGGATACAGCTCTTAGAACTTGGTTTCCTAACACTGGCTTAGGAGAAATTTAAGTTTGAAATTTAGAGCATTCCAGGGAGGAGTTGGTCTTGAGCAATTTGTGTAGGAGTGGATTTGGTAAGGTTCTGAGTCTTGGGATAGGCACCATGAACCACCTGAAGAGGTGCTGGCAGACCAGAGTTGATTATGAGGCTAGGCGCAGCTCTTTTATATTTTTTGCATAAACTGATAGAGTGAGCCTTCTGCTTTTATGTTGAGCTAAAAGTATAAATAATGGTTTGGTGGACATATTAGTGACTTCCTCTGCAAAAAAAAAGGGAAGCTTTTGCTATTTACACATTCCATCATGCCTTTGCTCTAGAGATTGGTACAAACAGATGCAACTTATTTTGGAGTTGAAGTTCCCTGTGCAACACTTTTTTAAAATATTTGTTCCCTTAGGCCAGGCACAGAGGCTCTTGCTTATAGTCCCAGCACTTTGGGAGGCCGAGGTGGGTAGATCATGAGGTCAGGAGATCAAAACCGTCCTGGCTAACGTGGTGAAACCCCATCTCTACTAATACAAAAAATTAGCCAGGCTGGTGGCAGGCACCTGTCGTCCCAGCTGCTCAAGAGGCTGAGGCAGGAGAATCACTTGAAGCCAGGAGGCAGACTGGAGTTGATTATGAGGCTGGTGCAGCTCTTCCTTTTATATTTTCGGCATAAACTGGTAATTAGGGTGAGCCTTCTGCTTTTATGTTGAGCTAAAAGTATAAATAATGGTTGTGGTGAGCCATGATTGCGCTACTGCACACAGCCTGGGCAACAGAGCAAAACAGAGCAAGACTCCATCTCATATATATATATATCCTTTACTTATTTGTAGAGGTGGGGTCTCCCTCTTGCCCAGGTTGGTCTGGAACTCCTGGCCTGAAGTGAGCCTCCCACTTCAGCCTCCAAAAGTACTAAGATTATAGGGATGAGCCACCACATCTGGCCTGGACTACTGTTAATAAAAAATGTTTCTATTCCCAATCAAAAGCTCCCAGAAGTAATCAATCCCCTTAAATAGAGCCAATATAACTATCAGTTGGGAAATCTGTGGGACTTTCAGACTCTTGAGCAAGGAGTTGGATATAATAATGGAACTAGGCTGGGTGCGGTCACTCACACCTATAATCCCAGCACTTTGGGACCAAGGTGGTGGATCACCTGAGGTTGGGAGATCGAGACCATCCCGGCTAACACAGTGAAACCCTTTCTTTATGAAAAATAGAAAAAATTAGCCGGGCATGGTGGCACATGCCTTGTAATCCCAGCTACTCTGGAGGCTGAGGCAGGCGAATCACTTGAACCCAGAAGGTGGAGACTGCAGTGAGCCAAGATTGCGCCATTGCACTCCAGCCTGGGCAACAAAAGCGAAACTGCGTCTCAAAATAAAAATAATAATAATAATAATGGAACTAAAAAAAGAGAAAAAACCTGGGAATTTAGATTTGTAAGTCATCAGCATACAGATGGCAGCTAAGGGCAATGACACAGAAAAAGTTAGAAAGGGAGAGTGTTTAGAATAAGAAAAAGGAGATGAGGACTAAACTATGAAAAATACCAACATTTATAGAGAGCTAGAGGAAGAAGGCCAGCAGCGGATAAAAGCCAGGGAAGACTGTTGTCACGCTAGTCAAGGCAAAAGAGTCAAGGAAAACAAGGTGGTATAGAGTGAAACCTCAGAATATAGTTAGAGTATCCAGAACCAAGATCGGGAAGAACTAGTCAAGAAGAAGTAGTCAAACAGTAAGAGCAAGTGGGTAACAAATGCAGCAAAGCTCCTGAAGTGATGGGAGAAGATCATAAAGAATACAAGGGAAGTTTGGTAGTCAGCCTCCAAGATGGCCCCAGTCATCCTTCCTCCTGGTAGTCATGCCCTTTCGTCAACCTCTCCCACAATGGTCTGAGTGATTGATTAAATATGGCAGAAATGACATTGTGTCATTCCTGATTATCTACTCTGGGGGAAGCCAGCTGCTATCTGTGGAGAAGCAGATATGGTGAGGAAGTAAGGCTTCTTGCCAATAACCATGTGAGGGAACTTGGAAGGGAATCCCCCAGCTCAGTTAAGGCTTCGGACGATGGCAGCCCTGGATGACATCTGACTGTAACCATCAGGAGAGACACTCTGAGCCAGAACCACTCTGCCATGTTGCTCCCAGATGCCTCACATCCGAAACGGTGTGCGATAACAGACTTTTTTTGTTTGTTTTTGTTTTTGTTTTTGAGACAGAGTCTCGCTCTGTCAACCAGCCTGGAGTGCAGTGGCATGATCTTGGCTCACTGCAACCTCCCAGGTTCAAGCAATTCTCCTGCCTCAGCCTCCTGAGTAGATGGGATTACAGGCGCGTGTCACTGTGCCCGGTTAATAGTTTTTTTGTAATTTTTAGTAGAGACGGGGTTTCACCATCTTGGCCAGACTGGTCTTGAACTCCTGACCTCGTGATCCACCTGCCTCGGCCTCCCAAAGTGCTGGGATTACAGATGTGAGCCACTGTGCCTGGCCAATGTTTGTTATGTTAAGCCATGAAGTCTGGGTAATTTGTTATATAGAAATAGATAGTACAGGAGGGATTGGCTTTGAACAGGAGGGTAGACTGCTTCCTCTGAGAAGTTACCATGTATGGTCATTTTTGTAAATCTTGTTCTTCAAGTTTACCCTTTATTGCTTAGGCTTGGTATCTTAAACCATTTCAATTTTAAGTTATGACTAGACCAAAGCCATTTTTATTGTTCATCAAAAAAATATTTTAGGCTGGATGTAGTGGCTCATGTCTAAAATCCAAGCACTTAGGGAGACTGAGATGGAAGGATTGCTTGAGGCCAGGAGTTCAAGACCAGCCTGGGTAACATAGTGAAACTCCCTCTCTCCAAATATATATTTATTTAAATATATATCTTTAAATAAATATGTTTATATGAATGTATATATTTATTTATAAATATATATATAAAGTTAGAATTTCCTACTTTTTGTAATATCCTACTCAAATTTGGCTATAATAACTCTTTTCTTAGCTCATATCCATTTAATCATTCATTTGATAAATATTTATTGTTTGTGACATTAGTATTAACTTATAGAAAGCAATGTTGCTTTTAAAGTGATTGGTAGGGTGATAAATGAGCTATTTGCTAGTATATCCAAGTTATCTAATAATAAGAGTTTACTGAACAAAGAAGTATGGGTAATAGCGTAAAAGTATAAACAAATACCCAAACAGTATACAAGAGAAGTTAATCACCTTGGAAAAATAAAATGATATATACAAAAAACCCAATCATGTGTGAACAACAGTGTGAGATTGTATCCAACCAAAATTATATTCAAAGTAAAAATCATATTTACATGACGAACTGTAGAGTGTGAGTTAAAACAAATGAATACCCCTGATCACAGAACAATGAGAAATTCCTGCAGCAAGTGGGCGTAACTGCCAAACGGGATAACATCAAAGAAGTATGAAGGGAAAACTAATTTTGAGGCTGTAACCTTGTGGAACTGAAGCTAATTCTTCAAGTTCTGCTTCTGCAGGAATTGTGCTCCTATAATTTAACCATTTATGATAAGTATAAGATTTTCACACAGAAAAAATTATTATACTGTTGGATGTATAATAAGACATCAAACTTGTAAATGTATTATACTGTTGGATGTATAACTAAGACATCAAACTCGTAAAATTTTCTATCATTTTCATTATTTATCTCAGACCTTTACCCTTATATTGTTTTGAGGAAGGACTTGTGTACAAATCATGATGCAAAGTTTAAAATACCAAATGCACTTTAAGGAAATTAGAGTTGTCAGCTACCTTCTGTTCTCCTTTGTTGTATTTTGGGTTTCACTGGGTGCTGGAGCCGCTATACCAAAATGATAGTCTGGGGCTTTGGCCAGGTCATGGGGCTGGGCAAATGTGGTGAGGAAATGAACAGATCCAGCTGTCAGCATAGCAAGGAGGTCCAATCCTGTGGGCCAGGCACAGCCCTCAGGGTTTTTAATTCATCATCTGTGAGAAAAATTATGCTACTTGAAAGACCTTGACTTCAATTCTGGCTTTACCATTTGATAACTCTGTGGTGATACTGAGCAAGAGACTTTACCTCTGTGAGCCTCAATGTCTTCTCCACAACATAGAGCTGAAGAAAATCTCCTATAATTACATCCTGTTTTTCTTCTTAAAAGTCAGATGAGCCTGGTATCAAATATGTATGAAGCCATTTTTTAAAACTTTAAAGTCCTATAAACAGATTTTTTTTTTTTTTTTTTTTTTAAGATGAGGTTTCACCATATTGGTCAGGCTGGTGTCGAACTCCTGACTTCAGGTGATCCGCCCACCTCAGCCTCCCAAAGTGCTGGGACTACAGGCGTGAGCCACCGCCCCTGGCTTTTTTTTTTTTTTTTTAAAGACACAGTCTCACTTTGTCACCCAGGCTGGAGTGCAGTGGTATGATCTTGGCTTACTGCAACCTCCGCCTCTGAGGCTCAAGTGATTCTCATGTCTCAGCCTCCTGAGTAGCTGGGATTACATGTACCACCACACCCAGCTAATTTTTGTATTTTAGTAGAGATGGGGTTTTACCATGTTGGCCCAGCTGGTCTCCAACTCCTGATCTCAGATGATCCACCCACCTCGGCCTCTCAAAGTGCTGGGATTACAGGTGTGAGCCACCGTGCCCAGCCTTAAACAGAATAATACCGTTATCATTCCTTTTTGCTTGAATCTTTATGTTCTTGGAAAAAGCTCAGGTAGGTAGGCTTTAAGCTATGAACACAACTTGGGAAAGGCTATAGCTAATTCTAAAAAAAAAAAACCATCTTTTCTGAAAATCATTAAAACAATTGAAGTTAGTTTTTGAATAAAAACAAATCCCTAAACAAACCTATATCACTAGGCAACATTAAATCTTTATCTCCTTGAGATTACAAGGGCTTTCTATCTAGTACACAAGAAAAGGACCAATTTCTCTAGCACCAAAAAGCCAAGCGTGTTAGCACTTACTATCGCAAATGGTTACCACAAAAACAAAATAATGCAGGTTGAATTTATGGCTTATGTAAAAGTCAAGCTTCTAGGATATTTAAAAGTATTTTTTCTATTTTTAAATATAACACATTCATTGTAGAAATTTTGGAAACTTAGTACAAGTATAAAGAACAAAATTATTATAACTTACAATCACATTGCTCATAGATAACATTTTGTTAATGTTTTTGCATAGTTTTTTTTTTTTTTACAATTTTTGTCTTCCTCTTATCTGCTTTTTTCCCACATATTATGAACAGTACCATAGCATTACATCAGTTATTTGTCTTTTTCTTTTCTTTTTTTTTTTTTTTTAAATGGCGTCTCACTCTGTCGCCCAAGTTGGAATGCAGTGGTGCAGTCTTTGCTCACTGCAGCCTCTGCCTCCCAGGTTCAAGCGATTCTCCTGCCTCAGCCTCCC
>CAUYLG010044233.1:0-18129 GCA_963573385.1 Cacajao melanocephalus | reverse complement strand
GAGGGAGGGAGGGAAGGGAGAGAGGGAGGGAGGGAAGGGAGAGAGGGAGGGAGGGAGGGAAGGGAGAGAGGGAGGGAGGGAGGGAAGGGAGGGAGTGAGGGAGGAAGGAAGGGAGGAAGGGAGGGAGGAAGGGAGGGAGGGAGGGAGGAAGGGAGGAAGGAAGGAAAGAAGGGAGGAAGGAAGGAAGGAAGGAAGGAAGGAAGGAAGGAAGGAAAGAAGGGAGGAAGGGAGGAAGGAGAGAAAGGAAGGAAGGAAGGAAGGGAGGGAGGGAGGGAGGAAGGGAGGGAGGGAGGGAGGGAGGAAGGAACGAAAGGAGGGAGGGAGGGAGGGAGGGAGGGAGGAAGGAAGGAAGGAAGGAAGGAAGGAAGGAAGGAAGGAAGGAAGGAAGGAAATCTTGCACAGAGCCCCAGAAACCCAATGTATAAACATTAACCCCAATGTTAATATAAAAGTATTGAACAAATGGGTAATGATTGCTTATTATAAAATCTGTCAATGAAAACAAGGCAGCTTTGATGAAGACAGAGGTGTAGTGTTAAAAGTTCCTATTACTATTGTACGTGGACCTCAGCATCCATCAAATTCAAGCCAAGTGTGTGCAGTAACACAACGCCACAGCCTCAAGGCTGCACCGGCAGGTGATGGAGGGAGGCTGTCCTCGAGGGATGGAGCCCTGGGCTGCCTTCCTTTCACTTTGGAGACTCAAAGCTTAGGACTTAGCCTTCCTTCCCCAGCTACCCCCACCCCTCCCTAAGAAGCAGTCACAGCTAAATTTAGCTGGGAGCTAGGCTTTCGAGGGGAGGCGAGAATGAGGGAAGCTGTGAGGAACAATTGCTAGTGCACACTGCAATCCACAATGCCAGGCACATTAATTAGTGGCTTGGCAGCTGGGAAGGACAGGAGGGACTGCGGTGGGCCAGACCCTGAGGCTGCCCAGGTTCCTCTGGAGGAAGGCAGGACACAGCCGCGTCTGCAGGGCTTGGCAGAGAGATGGAAGTGGCCCATCTGTTGAGAAGGCATGGGGTTGGCAGGAGGGTGCTTGTAGGAAAGATCAAGCCAGTGGAGTTGAAACATACCCGAGTGTGAATCCTGGTGCTGCCACTTGCTCACTGTGTGTCTCTAGGTAAGTTGTTTAACCTCTCTTGGCTTTGGATAAAAAAGGGACACTCAGTTCTTTAAGGAGGTTAAGTGGGATAGTGTATGTGAAAGTCTCTGCTCCCCAGTAGATCTTATGCCTTTGTTTTCCCTAGCTGGAGGTCAAGGTCCTCGGTGCACTGCTAAGCTTAGTCCTGCTGGTACAAACCTGTGCTCCCTTTCAAGCCTCCAGTCTATAGAGCAGAGGCCTGGAACCTCTTTGATCTCCCCACCCTTAGAGGAATGCAGGGGGCCTCAGTGCATTCGCAGGCTGCCGGGGCACAGCAACTTGTGCCGTTGTGGAAGGAGCAGTCACTCTCTGCTCTGAGCTGTTTGTCTTGTCCAACCATTGAGTATCACTTAGCACCCTAGATGGAGACGCTCCATTAATGAGTCTGACTACCCCAACCCAGGGAGCTCCTTGAGGGTGGAGGTGGCACCTCATTCACCATGGCACTACCCCAGTCCAGCCCAATGCCTGGCACCAGCCAGGATTTCTAGAATGACAGCAGCCAGTTCCTTTCCTCTTTACATATTTACGCCCAGTAATCCCTCCACCCTGAAACTCTCCACTCAGCCCCAGCTTCCAGGGGTGCAAAGCTCATGCCCTTGCAGCAACACTGTCCTCCCTCTGCTTTCTCAATCCATGTCCTTCCATATCTCCCCTATGCTGCTGAAAGTTTGCCTTCTGCAGGAAATCCTGCCTCCTCGGGTAGGCAGGGGCAAGGAAAGGAAAGCTAACATGTAACATTCTTGGCATAGCAAGGAGTCCTCACATCACCCCTAGAAGGGTTGTATCCATGCCATACCCATTTTACAGCTGAAGAAACTTGAGGCCCAGAGAGGCACAACATCTTATGACAGAACGAGCGTGTAGAGCCAGGCATTCAGCCCAGGCCTGCTTGTTCTCAGTGCCCTCCCCAGAGCTGGCTGCCTTCCGGCTTCCCTGCTGGGCCATGACTCAGCCTGTTCCCTAACCCCAGTTCCTCTCAGAACTTCTGGCCTCTATCTGTGCTGTATTTTCTAATAGCTTAAAGTCCTTCCAAGTCTGCTCTCCTGGCTTCAACCCCAAGCTGCCACAGTCTCTCAGACAGGGCTCCTGACTAACTTGCTTCTCCAAATGGGACACCTGGAGTGTAACGCAGAGCACTGGGCATGATGGTAATCAGATCTCTGTCAGCATGGACTCCAAGGCTCCTTTCTTCCTCTGCTCTGGGACCAAGGCAGGGACATGCAGCCCCGACTCCAACGTGGCACAGTAGGTGTAAGCATCTGGAGGAGGTGAGAAAGGCAGCATCCTGCTTGTGTGTGTGTAAGGCTTGCAGGCTGGGCTGTGGGGTCTGCTGGCTCCAGGTTGCAGGTGGAAGATGCTGGCCACGGCTGATGGCACAGCAGGGATGGGGGCCCAGCCAGGCATTGGAACTCCTCTGCCCAGACGGGCTGAGGGCATCAAGTAGACAATGAATGTACAGAATTTTTCCCATAATAGAAGACAGCCTTGGATGGTAGACTCCGGAGACACATAGGCCTGCATTTAAGTCCTTGTTCTTCCACTACCTGATTCCATAACCTTGGACAATTGCCTTATCTGTAAAACAAGTAATGATAACCCCTATGCTATAGGTGTGTTGTGAGAATTAAAGGATATCAGGAGCAACTAACATTTACCAATCACATGGTATTACACTATCCTATGTGCTATACACATACTAGATAACTTAATCCTCATTATACCCTAAAAGGTGAATTTATTACCATCAACATTTAGCAGAGGCATACAGAGTTGAAGTGACTTGCCCAAGGTCACCCTGGTAATAAGTGCTAGTGCTAAGGTTTTAACCCAGGGAGTTAGGCATCGGAACCCAATGTCCTAACCAGTATATTAAACATTTAGTAGCATGCTGGGCAAAAGGCTGACACAGAGCAAGTATTCGTTTAGACACCTCCCAGGAGTATCTCTTCCATCTCTGTTGTCAATCATGATTCCTCTGTGGATACATTGCAAGGCTTGACCTCCCACCCAGATCTCCTTCATGAACATCAGACTCTCAAGTGCAACAAAGTCCTAGACATTTCTGCCAGGAGCATCTCAGCCTTACTGTGCCTCCAATGGACTCTTCATCACTTTACCCATGCACCCACCGATTCCAGACCTGCTCTTCCTCCTGTGTCCCCTAAAATCAGTAGCACCACCATGCCCCTGTGTTCAAGTTAGAAACCTAGAGTGTCCAAGATTCTTTCTCCCACCCCCTCCCCATCTCCATCACTTTAATTCACACCTGCATCATATTTTACCTATTGTAACAGTCTCCTAGGCTAGACTCTGCTTGTCTCCCATTCCTCACTCCCCCAAATCCAGTAGCCTCAGCCATTGGTGGAGCTCCCTTTTCTGCAGAGCAAAGACTTTACGTACCAAGTGCATTTAAGACTTTTCTGTACTGTCTCTTGCTGAAGCAGTAACTCGGGCTCATTCATTAGTTCATCTCTGTCTCTCCAGAGCCTAGTGCAATGCCAAGCTCACTTACTATGCTTAATACAGACCTTTTAATTAAAGAAATGAATGAAGGAGTGAAATCTGCTAAAGTCATTCACTACTGTAAGGTGCAGCTTTCTAAGTATTGGCTGGAGAAGCCAAGACATGGAGGAGACCTAAATGACATCTGATGGCACACGAGCTCTGCAGAGGACCCTTGTCACAACTGTAGGCCCCTAAGGGAGTGTCTGAGAAGCTGGGCTGGAAATGGGAGGCTCTGGTAATCAGGCTCTTCCCTTAATAGATTAAGCCCATCTGCAGAAAGCCAGGTCCTCACATCTCCCATCTTGCAGGTCTCTGCTCAAACGTTGCCTTCTTAGAAACGTTGCCCTCCTCATCTCACTCCCCTTTAATTCATCTTTCTTGGGCTTCTAGCCCTGCCATCCCTTGCTTTGAGTTCCTTGGGACTCCCTTGGCTCCCAGGATCTTGTTAAAATGCCTTGGACATACAAAGCCTTCATGACCTAGGTTCTGCCTGCCCCTCCACCTGCATCTTTGCCAGCCCTCCCTGTGCAATATGCTCCACCAAGTCCACAGCAGGTCCAGCGCCTTGAGGGTGGCTTGCCCTTGTGGGCATCTCTGCCTGTGCACCTGCTGCTCCTTCTGCCAGGGATATCCTTTTCTCCACCCACTGGCCAGTCTCCTACAACCTGTCCCAGGAGCCACTTCAAGGGTCCATCATTCATTCAGTCATTCAACAAGAATTGAGTGAGTTTCACTGTAGCATGTCCTGCCACTCTGTTTCCGAACCCTATTTTAGTTTTCTTTCTAGTGCCAGGTCTACTATTATGATTTGGGGTTAAACTGTTGATTGCCTCCCATGGCTGAGCCTTGGTCTCTGTGAGAGGACTTGTTCCACTTTGTTCAAAGCTGATTCCCAGCAATTAAAACAATACCTGACATGTCACAGAAAATCAACAAATACTTGTTGATGGAAAAAAAAATACTAAAACAAGGAAGGAATGCTGATAGGGAATCAACCATGTTGTATTTGCATCTTATTGAAAATATGATCTGCTAATAGCCCTTTCAACCAAGGGTGCTACAACAACTGGATAATCACACAGGGAAACAAATGAACCTCAACTCTCACTTCACCCCACACACAAATATTAACACAAAAGGGGTCATACATCTTCCTGCCTGTAATCCTAGTACTTTGGGAGGCCAAGGTGGGGCAGATCATGAGCTCAGGAGTTTGAGACCAGCCTGGCCAACATGGTGAAACCCTGTCTCTACTAAATATACAAAAAAATTAGTCAGGCATGGTGGCATGTGCCTGTAATCCCAGCTATTCAGGAGGCTGAGGCAGGATAATCGCTTGAACTGGGAAGCAGAGGTTGCAGTTAGCCGAGATGGAGCCCACTGCACTCCAGCCTGGGCCAACAGGGCAAGACTCCATCTCAAAAAAAAAAAAAAAGTGGGGGCGGAGATCATACATCTAAGTGTATATACAAGCTAAAACTTTCAGAAGAAAGCAAGAGAAAACCTTCATGACTTTGGGATAGGTAAAAATCTCTCTCTCTCTCTCTCTCTCTCTCCATATATATATGTGGATGCATAAACAAATTATAGCATATTAATATATATGAATTATATATATATGTAATCTTATAACTCACTAATAAGACAACTCAATTTAAAAATGGGCAGAATCTTGAAGAGATGATTTCCAAATGGTCAATAAACAGGTGAAGAAATGTTTATCCTCATTAGCCATCAGGGAAATGCAAATTAAAACCAAAATGAGATACCACCACACATCCATTAGAATGGTTATAATTTTAACGAGTAAAGATACCAAGTTTCAGCAAAGGCATGCCCACCATACTTGGCTGATGGGAATGTAAAATGGCATAACTACTTTGGAAAACAGTTGAACAGCATTTTACGTAAATGCACACTTACCACACAACCTGGTAATTTTATGAAATGAAACATGCGATCACACAAAGACTTATATTTGAATGTTCATTCATAGTAGGTTTATTTATAATGACCCCAAACCAACAACCCAAATTTTCACCAAAAGGATATTTGGATGGGTAAAGAAATGATGGTATATTAATAAAACTGAATAGTTTTCAGCCATAAAAAAAATGAATGAACTCCTGATACACACAACGACATGAATGAATATCATCATTGTTATACTGAAAGAAGTCAGACACAAAAGAGTATATATTGTATGATTAAAATGAACAATTCTGCTATGTGAAACTCTAAGAAAGACAAATCTAATCTGACATGACAGAAAGCAGATCAGTTACCTGGGGTCAGGGATGGGAGGAGAATGACCAAGAACCAGCACAAAGAAACTTTTTGGGGTGACGGAGATGTTTATGTGTGGTGGTAACTAGATGTCATGATTGTGGTGGTAACTAGAGGGATGCATGAACTTGTCAAAATGCACCAAACTCTGCACTCCAAAATGGTGTATTTTATTGTATACTAATTACATATCGATAAAAGTGATCTAAAAATTTAGACTTTGGGGGGCCAAGGCAGGCGGATCACTTGAGGTCAGGAGATAGAGACCAGTTTGACCAACATGGTGAAACTCCAACTCTACTAAAAAAAAGAAAATTAGCCGGGCATGGTAGCGCACACTTGCAATTCCAGCTACTCAGGAGGCTGAGGCAGGAGAATCACTTGAACCCAGGAGGCGGAGGTTGCAGTGAGCTGAGATCATGCCACTGCACTCAGCCTGGGCAACAAGAGCAAAACTCTTTAAAAAAAAAGAAAAAGGAAAAAATTTAGACTAGGTATCAAAAAAGATGATAGGATGTAGTGGCAATATAAATAAGATATCCAGTCAGAAGTCCACAGATCCATTCACGGGCTGTGAGCTCACTCCTGGAAATGGAGTTAGAGCCAATTAAACAGTTATTTAATTTGAATTAATGAGGATTCACCCCATTTAAGGTGATGAGAGTGTTGCAGGAAACACATTTCTCTCCCCTCACCCCACACTTTCTGCACACGGGAAGCCTGTGGTCTGATAGGCCTATCTCCTCACACCCTTTGCTGCTCCAGAGCTGTCTCTCTTCCACACCCTGGGGAGAGGCCATCAAGAGGGGCATCGGTCACCCCAAACTCAAGGGACTTGGGAAAACAATGAGCTTTTCTATCAGATATATCTTGATCCAAGCTGCAGCTCTGCCAAGTCACTTGATCTCTTCATACCTTACATTCTTAAATCTAAAAATCTAAGACATTTAACAGTGCCATCCTTAGGCTGAGGCCAGGGGTGAGCCTATTGAGCTCACCCAGTTTCCTCCTACCCTTTCCTGTCTCCCCCAGATTAGGGATGCCAAAAAAAATATACAACCCCAGCTAAATCTGATTTCAGATAAAAATGAATAATGTTTTAGTATAAGTAAATATTGCGTGTGCCATAGGTATACTAGAATATTGTATGGGACACATTTATGCTAAAATAGTACTTGTTACTTATGTGAAAATCAAAGTTAACTGGGTGTTTTGGGGTTTCTTCCCTTCTTTCTTAGAGACAGGGCTTCTGTCTGTTGCCCAGACTGGAGTACAGAGGCATAATCCTAGCTCACTGCAGCCTAGAACTCCTGGGCTTAAGAGATCCTCCCAAGTAGCTAGGACTACAGGCATTTGCCACCATGTCTGGCTGATATTTTTCATGTTTTTGTAGAGACGGAGTCTTGCTATGTTGTTCTGGCTGGCATGGAAGTCTTGGCCTCAAGCAATTCTCTTGCCTTAGCCTTCTAAAGGTCTGGGAGAATAGGCATCAGCCACCACCCATTGGCTGTGTCCTGTATTACTTTTTTTTTTTTTTTTGAGACGGAGTTTTGCTCTTTTTGCCCAGACTGGAGTGCAATGGCGTGATCTCGACTCACCACAACCTCTGCCTCCTGGGTTCAAGCGATTCTGCTACCTCAGCCTCCGGAGTAGCTGAGCTTATAGGCATGTGCCACCCCACCCGGCTAATTTTTTTGTATTTTTAGTAGAGATGGGTTTTGCCATGTTGGTCAGGCTGGTCTCAACCTCCCAACTTCAGGTGATCTGCCTGCCTCGGCCTCCCAAAGTGCTGGGATTACAGGCGTGAGCCACCGCGCCCGGCCTGTGTCCTGTATTTCTAATTGCAATGTCTGGCAACCTTATTCCAGGTGGCTCCTGATACACCATCCCTGAATCTTTAGGGTTCCAGAAAACACTGAAACCTTTTAGTTTACTGCTGCGTGTCCTAAGTGAACTTGAAGTGTGGGCTAGAAAATCTTGGAAATTCTTCCACTGAAATTGAGAAGAGAAATGGAACAGGTGGAGTAGAAACCAGTAGCAGCTATTGTCCTGGGTCTCCCTGCCTCAGCCAGCGTTGTTTTTTCCAGGAGTGTGTGCAATTTTAAAAATCCCCTTGAATGGGAGCCAGAGGAGGACACAGTCTTTCTGTTCTGCAGAGGAATACTGGATCTGCTGGGAGCACTGGAGTCAGAAAACAGCTCCAGGCAGAGGGACTTTGGGCAAGTCATTTAAGCTATCTGTCTCTAACTCAATAAAACGGGCCTCAAAACAAGGTTAAAATTCAAATTCCAAAGTAGGAAAAGAAGCCATAATATAATATATATAATGCACAACACAGTGATACCCAGAATATATGAAGTGCTCCAAGTCAATTAAAAAAAGCAAATAACCCAACAGAAAAAAAAGGAGGGGGCACGAGACATGAACAGGTAATCCACTGAAAAAAAATCACAAAAGCAAATGGAGGATAAATATATGAAAAGAGGCACTGTGTTGCAAATCAGGAAAATGCAAATCAAAACAACGAGATAGCATTATTTGACAATCAGATTTGCAAAAATGGAAAAGCCTGATAAAATCTAGTGTTGGGAGAGGTTGGAGGAATCCAGCCAGGTGGTTAGCGGGAGTATAAACAAGCTTTGGGGAGGACAATCTCACAACAACGAAATTACAGCCCCCAGAGTCTTTGGCCCAAAAATTCCACTCCTCACTTTCCATCTGATAGACATTCTTATATAAGCTCATAAACGCGCACTGGTACTCACGACAGCATGGTTCACTGAAGCCTCCACCTCCCACCTCAGCCTCCTGAATAGCTACAGGCATGTGCCACAATGTTCACCATGCTCACCATGCCCAGCTAATTTTTTGTATTTTCAGTAGAGGGGGGGTTTGCCACATTGCCCAGGCTGTTTTTGAACTCCTGGGCTCAAGCAATGTGCCCACCTCAGCCTCCCAAAGTGTCAGGATTACAGTCATGACTCACCGTGCCCAGCCCCAGTATGGCTTTTTACCAGAGATCACTGGAAGCAACTTCAATGTCCATCAATAAAATGTTAGATAACTCATGGCACAGAGATTCATAGAGCCACCAGTCGAATGAATATGAATAGAGAAAGAGCTCTAAAGACATATGACACTAAAAAAAAGCAAGTTTCAGAATCGTACATCTTGTATTGTCCCACTTTTGCAAACAAGTATGACTATATCTGCATACGTATATGTGTATGTGTGTACATGTATGTGTCTCTCTATATATCCCTATCGAGATATATTTACAGTGGTGTGAATGTATAGAAAAGAATCTGGAGGGTTACAAATCAATCCTCGAACCCTATAAACCTCTGAGAGGTGAAGGCAGGAGAGGGCTGGTGAAGGAGACCCTCAGTTTGTACTTTGCATTGTTTGAAAATTTTACAGCAAATTATACTATTAACATTTATTATTTAAGAACTTGGTTTACAGAACCACAACAAGCCACACTGGCTCCCTCCCTCCCCTTGCTTCTGCCTATCACATTCCTCTAATGCTTTCCACTTACTGACTTCCACTTACTTCTTCTCTCAAGAAGGGCTTCTCTCTTTGGGAGTCTTTGGGCTTGTGTCTCCACCCTGTCTCAGCCACCTCTGCCCACTCTGTCTCCTGGGCCCTTCTCTATCAGCAAGTCCACACTTCTGCACCCTCAGCCAGCCTCCCCCTCTCTCTCTCATCACTTCTTTTTTTCCTTTGCTACCTCTACCTCCAGCCACCATCTTGCTTTGCTCTTCTTATGACCAATAATATTGAAAGAGAAATGCATTCCTTTGCCTATGTTGCTCATGATTCATAATTCTATACAATCTAGTTTCTATCTATTCCTATCATATTAAGGAAACACTTCTTTGGAAATCCCCCTCCTGGCTGCCCCGTCCAGTTGCTTTCTCTCAGAACTCACACTCCTAGACCCCCTTGGAAATATTTACCACCACTCTTTTGCTTGTTTGCAGTGGCCTCCCCGCCCGCCCCTTATATCCATATTTTATCCATTCTTCTTTGTACAGCTCAAAGGCTACCCCTTCCAAGAAACCTAGCCCTTTCTTTCTAGTAAGTCCAATGTCCTCCTTAGTGTCTACCTTCTAATCACCTTTCAATGTGAATGAGTTAAATGAAAAAGGTCATGTTCTGTTAAGAAGGCTTTTGCCCATGGATGGAGACAATTCTTTGACTCCTGGATGTGTGAATTAGTGAAGGGAGACACGGGAGGGCAACAGAACAGCGAGGATACCCTTAAAGAAATCTGGGGGAGCGATAAAGAGATAATTTAGGCAGAGCCAATAGGGGAATCTGAAAAGAGGGTTAAATTTGAGGGATTTTTCAGAGGTGGAATAAACAAGACATAATAATCCATTGGATCCAGGGGGGTATGCTCTGGGTTATGGGAGTGGGTAGGTGAGCAAGAGGAAGAAGGGAGAATGAGTGACAGGCAGGTGAACATCACTGAGCTGGGAAGGCCTGTCTTCCCCCTGATGAGTTCCATCTTCCTCCAGAGCCAGCTCAGTGACCACTGCCTCCCACTAGGCCAGTTCCCCAATCTCATGCTCACAGCACCATGGGTGGCCTTTTCACAGTTGTCTTTTACGTATATTTAGGGGCTCCTTGATTCATGTCTGTCTCCTACTCTCTCCTTTAAGATCCATGTACGGAAGGATTGTATTTACTTTTGTTTTTCATTATATTTCCAGAGTCCAATTCAACACCCAGCACATGGCAGATATTCCATAAATATTCATCTTAAAGGAATTTAGCTAGTTCTTAGTCAAAATGTCCTTCACCCTAGAACCACTTCCCTAAAGCCACTTCTACTTCTCGAACACTGATGGGTCCAGGAATCTAATCTCATTGGCCTCATTCACAGATCAGTTGGTTTACACAGCTAAGAAATGTTTCCATGAGCTCTCATCAGTCCTGAACACAATGAGTTCTTCGTAAATGTTTCCAGTGATGAAGAGAAAGGGAAGAAAGGTTCTCCAAGAGTGTGAATTCTCCACAAGTGGATCCAGGCAGACTCCCACGAAGTCCATACTTGGACGACTCCGTGCTGTATTGGCTTCTCACAGAAGGACAAACCCCAGTTGTATATGCACATGGGGTCTTGCCTTTACCAAAGCTTGAATCACCCATGTTAAGCTCTCAGCTGCAGGACTACTCCACTGTCACCATCAGAGGCTGCCAAGTACACGATTCAGCAGGACCTGGCAGCTTCAGGGCTGTGCTCTAGGACATTGGACCTTGTCTCTTTGGACTCCACTTGCTACCAACCCAGCAATCTAGGAGAACCAAAAGCCAGTCTGGCCTCCTGCTTGTGGGATACGGTCTCTGCAATCAGCCTCCAGGTCAAGACCCAGGGCCTGTGCAAAACTTCGATTCCTCCGAAGGTCTGCAATCCTGCTCAGCTCTCAGGAGACAGAAAAAACATGGCAGCTATCTTACCAGTCCCCACTTCTGGACCACCCCCTAACAATTTTGTTCAAATTCAGCTCCCAGCTACAGCAGGGCTATGAGAGTTTACTATATCTCTGCTCTCTTTTCACCCAGGAAAGATAATGGACTTATTGCAAATAGGAAAAGCAATGCTTTTAAAATTCCAAAGCCCAGTTTTCTGCATAAAGTAACCGGGAGCCGTGGTTCATCTAGATTCTTCTGTTGACATGCACCTGATGGATATTATTCCCAGGTGTGATCCCAACTATCTTTACTGATGTGCACACCCTGGTGCTGATGCATCCCTTGCTGAGGTCAGTTTTTGGAAAATAAAATTGACAAGGTAGAGACAAGCAGCCAATTAAAAGAAAATTTGCACAATAGACTTAACACACAAAGAATGAATGTCCTAATATTATTCAGATCTCCTGCAAATTACTGAAAAAAGAAAAGAAATTCAAATGACTCAAGAAAACAGGCAAAGAATATGGATAGAAAATTCACAGGAAAGGAAACGCAAATGGCCAATAAACATGGAAAGATGCTCAATCTCACTGGTAATCAGAGCAATGTGCAATTACCATGCCCTCTGGCTGGCTCTGCTACCCTTGTCTTCTGCCCCAATCCCGGACACACATTGCCCACTAAAATAAAACTCAGAGAGGGATGAAAAAGTGTCGGAGGATGATGAGAAGCCGCACTCTGTCAGCTTTGAATCCCTCTGCCCTGGCTTTTCCACGAAAACCTCTTTGCCTACAGGCCTTGGCACAGGTGTGTGGATTTTGCATATATCAGCTGTCAGGGCACAACATGCAGGAAACAAACAGAATGTCTTGGCAGCAAGTCATACTCATTCTGGAGCTACTGAGAGCTGGGCAGACAAGAGGGCTGAGCCAAGCCCTCAGGAAAGAGACCCAGGAGCTTGCACGGACTAGAAGGAAAGCGTTGCTCACTCAAGGGGCCACCCCTCCGGGCAGGCAGCTGAGGTATCCAAAGGACACCACCATCTCTGGATGGAATGGACTTGTGTGCCTCTCCTCAAAGATCCAATTAGAGAAATCATGGAATCAATTCTATGAATCAGTTTATAGAAAACTGGAACCAACTCTACCAAGCAGAAAAGAAAAAGGAAGGAAGGGAGGAAAGGAAGGAGAAAAGGATGGGAGGAAGAAGAAGGGGAGAGAGGGAGAGGGGAAAGCAGAGAGAAAGGCAGGAAGGCAGGCAGAAAGGAGTAAAAAGGGACAGGAAGAAGAAATACAATAATAGATAATATTTATTGCATCTGGCACAGGTATTTGCATATATTATCTCATTTAACCTGCAGAACAATCCTTTGAGAGAATTATTCTGCACATGCAGAAACTGAAGTTCAAGTCACTTTATCAAGGTCATACAATGGGTAAGGACCATGTCAATTCATCACACACTGGGTTTTGTGTTCTCAACCCTCAGGCCACACTGAATCTCTCTAACACCTAGCCTGTGTGCAGGGCTCAGACCTAGGCACCAAGAGGGTTGCGAAGAAACCACAGTTGGTTTCCCTGCTCATCGGTGCCTTGGAAGCTACCTGGGCAGGCTGGGTCTAACCGGAAGGACTTGGAGAGCTGCAGAAGCTGGGATCATGTGGCAGATTTGGCCCCAGCGTAACGGCTCAGTGAGAGAAGCCGGATCATGATACGGTGTCCAAATATGATTCTCGGTCCAGGTATGGCTCCTGCGCGTTCCTGTGGGTGCCTGCATGTCCTTAGTAATGACATTATTATTCTCCTCTTTCTGTGTCTGGTCTGATTAATCTAATTTGCACATGTGAATGAGAAGCTGCTCTGATCCACTTAATATGTTGGGAACGCATCCCAGATCATTTGCATGGTGGGCCTGGCCAACAGAGGTAGCTCCTGTTCCCTGTCTTCCTCCCCTCCCTCAGTCCCTCTCAGTCCCGCCCTCCCACCAGGCAAATTCTTGCTGAGCAGGCAAATGGTGATCCATGGTGTTGCTTTTAGATCTTAAAACCCATTAGAACTGTATTAGCAGACGTGCTGAGAGCTCATTTGGGTAATAAAAATCTTTTTTTGTGTGTGTGCGTAGCTAATAAAACAGAAGAAAGAAAAGAGAGAAAGAGAGAGTTGGAGGGGGAGAAAAAAGGAGGCCATCTTCCAGCCACAGTTAGCTAGGATGAAATGCTGGGATCTGTCTGTACAATTATTGGAAATGGGTTCCTTTGCTTCAGGGATGTGACTAGTGACGTGAGAAAAATGTAGTACCAGTCTAAGGAATGCCTTCTTTTCTCAAAGCCTCTGTCATCAGGCTGCAGTCCAGGAAGGTAGCATGGGCATCTCCTCTGCCCCTGAGGTACAGACCAAGGGTCCTGCTATGGTTTTGAATATTTGTTCCCTTTGTAATTCATGTTGAAATTTAACCTCCAATGTGGCAGTATTGAGAGGTGGGGACTTCCAGAGGCGATTAGGTCACTAGGGCTGTGTCCTTAAGAATGGATTAATCCATTCATGGATTAATGGGCTAATGGGTTAATGGATTAATAGGTTACATGGGAAATGAACCGGTGGCTTTATAAGAAAATGAAGAGAGACCTCAGCAAGCACATCCATGCTGTTGCTTTTAGGTCTCAAAACCCATTATGAGTGTATTAGCAGACGTGCTGAGAGAATGCTCAGCACTCTTGTTGTGTGCTTGCAGGGTGCCCTGTACCTCCTTTGGACTCTGCAGAGTTCTCTCCCCTCCCCCGCTCCAGCAAAAGGCCCTCATCAGATGTGGCCCCTAGTCCTTGGACTTCTCAGCGTCCATAACTCAGCCTCCCTTCCTTTTTAAATAAATTACCCAGTTTCAGATACTCTGTTATAAACAACAGAAAACAGACTAAGATCTCCAACTCATATACATGCAGAATGACCAGTCTGCAGAATGACCAGTTGTGGCTACAGGCCCAGAGGGCAGTCATCTTGTCTAGGTGTCCTTCTGTCTGCCCAGCTTCATTAACCTTGCTGCTGTTCTCATGCAAGGCTGCCCAGACTGTAGCCTGCAGATCTGTAGACTCTCAGCCTGGCAGCCCTCAGATCCAGTTCTCTGCTTCTCCCTACGGCAGCCTCAGCCGGTGCAGGTGAAAGAGCCTGGTGTTGTGTCTGGCACATGGAAGACCAGCTACATAATCAGCATTTAGTACACAATGAAAAGGCAGAGCCCCTTGTTCAAATATGATTATAAATTTCAAGAGGTCAACAGAAAAGCATTAAACCAAGCTCAGAGTTCTTCCCTGAGCTGGGGCCCTGTATGACTGCATAGGTCAGATGTCTATGAAGCTGGCTCTGGCTACCTGTTAGATACTTAATATTTGTAGTTGATGTGTGAATGCCCCCAAAGAGTTGATCCTCAATTTAGAAAGTCCAAATATCTGCATTGCATAAACAGCTCAGACCCCCGGAGTCTATCCTTAATGAGGACATTGAAGAAGAGGCTTTGGAAGGCCCTCCCCAGGCATGGCCAGCCTCCCTGATGCCTCCCTCTGGTTTGAGTGGCCCCAGATGTTCCACTTTCCCCTAATAGTCCATTAAGGCCCCGTAAGCCAAGACTTATCTAAGTCCTTTTGTGTGAATCCAGGAGAAAAGCTGCACAGAAATCCTCTTACGGTTAATCCCTTTTAGAACAGGGGCTAAATCTACAAGACTGCAAAGTCAGAGGAAGAGGAAATAAAATTAGAGAGGATGGGCAGTGGAAAGGGTCTTCCCTGAGATGAACAGAGAGGCAGAGCTATAGCAGGCTGGACAGCTTTGAAACAGGAGTCTCAAGGTTGAACTTGTATCCAGGTCTATAGTAACTAGACTCTTTTTAAAAAATTTTTTTATTTTGCTATTTTTTTGAGATAGGGTCTCATTCTGCCACCCAGGCTGAAGTGCAGTAGTGAAATCATAGCTCACTGCAGCCTTTAACTCCTGGGATCAAGGGATCCTCTTGCCTCAGCCTCCTGAGAAGTTGGGACCACATGTGTGCACCACCTCACCCAGCTAATTTTTTCTTTTTTTTGGAGAGACAGGGTCTCATTATGTTGCCCAGTCTGGTCTCAAACTCCTGGACCCAAGTGATCCTCTTGCCTCAGTCATTCAAAGTGCTGAGATTACAGTTAGCCGCCATGCCTAACCAGAAACTAGATTCTTGGCCCTGGGAAAATCCCTGAACCTCTCTAAGGCTCTCCCCAAGTTCTTTAAAATACGATGAGGCCAACTGGTCATATACCCAAGGATATTCATCATAGCCTTGTTTATACTCAAAAAAAAGAAGAAGAAAGAAGAAGAAGAAAAAAAGAAGAAGAAGAAAAGGAATCAACATTAATGTCCTTTAAGAGAGAATTTTAGTAAATGTGACTACAATTGCATAGTGGAATTCTGTGCAACCATTAAACAACATTGATACGGGAGATTTCTTTTTAAAGATTTCCAGTGAAGGTATTTACAATTTTAAAATCTCTCTCGAAGTCCACTGACAAGAACAAAAATATAGAGGAGTAGAAGCTATATGTTCAGTAAAATAAGAAAATGGGTCCTGACCACAAACCATTAGATATATTTGCTAAATACTGAGAAATGTGAATCTAAGCAAGGAGAAGTGTTGAAAGCCTACACAGAAATCCTCAGACCTTCAGTGAAATGTTCTTAAAACAAACTATCTCCATCCTGAAAAGAACTTCAATATACTTTTTGATGAAAGTGACAAGATATGGGAACTTGGACCAGCTATGAGAGTGTCCACTAGAAACCTCTTCAGCACTTCAAGCAGGAGGGACAGTGAGGAGGCTGAAGGAGAGACCATGTGCCTTTCCACCTGAATGATGGACGGCACTGCCTCTGTCCTAGGGAGGCTGCAGAGTACGGCAGTGGGCAAATGAGGCATCCATCCTCAAACCACCACACACAGCAGCTTTGGCACAGAGCAAAGAAAAATGCCGGATCTGGTGAGAGAGGACAAGTGAACCACAAAACCTGACCTGCAATGCAGAGCTGCTCGGTTCACAATCTCCTTTCCCAGGCCCCAGAGTTCTGCACATTATTCTTTGGCAAATATTTGGTCCAACTCAAAAAAAAAAAAAAAGGAGATAATTAGTAGGGAACTAGCCAGAGAAGTGTCAGTATAAATTACAAGTAAACAAACAAAATAAGAAAAGAAGAAAGAAATAAAGTAAAAGGCTATGGAAAACATAGACCTCAGAGGGAATTGTCAAAGGAAGCAAGATGAATTCAGAAAACCATTGTTGTCTAGTCTCAAAGAAATTACAGATTTTCAAAAAGGAATTCAAAGAAGAGTTTCGAGGATCTAAAAGAAAACTTATAAGCAAAAACCATGAAAGGTGACCTGGGAAAGAAAAAGAAGTATCAATTTGAAAACAACTGAAACAGGAAGAGAAGAGGGAGGAGGTAGAAGAGGAGATGGAGGAAAGGGAGTAGAAAGAGGAGAAGGAAGGAAGGGGAGAAGGAGAAAGGGGGAAGAGGAAGAAGGGGAGAAAGAAAAAGAGGAGGAAAAGGAGAAGGAGGAAAAGGAGGGAGAGAAAAGAGGAGGAAAAGAAGGAGGAGGAAAGAATTAAACATATCTGAAAACCCAGCTCAGGAACTTGGGAAGCAAGCTTGAGAAAATCAAATAAATACATGGAAAAGATCAAATATATAAACATGAAGATCATAGATAGGGAATATTGACAAAAGAAATTCAACATATCCATAGAGAAAAGCATACAAAGATATAATTGGCAAAAACATCCCTGAAATAGTGAAAGTTGAATTTCAAGATCAAAAGAGCACATGAGTCTCCAAACATTTTATGTGTAGCAATCACCTTCAAGATGTATTCTGGTGAAGATACTACGTTTCAAGGGAAAAGAATGAATCATATGGACAAGGCAGAAATGCCAAGCCACACAAGACAGAAATGAGTCTGGTTGGCCTCCAACCAAGTCATTCAAGTTCTGAGAACTTCAGCTTAAGAGTTGTATACCCAGTGAAGTTGTCATTTACATATTTAGACAACAGGCAGACATTCACGAGCATGCAGGAATTCAGGGAATACAACACCCATGAGCCTTTCTTGTAAAAAAAAGTATTTGACAGTGGACTCTAGCAAATGAAGAAATCAATCAAAATACAACACTTTAAAATGTAAAATGTATGGCAAGAAAATTGGTGGTGAGTGTTAAATCCTATTAAATATGGAACTAAGATTATACAACCCTGATGATTGTACAGAATAGGATATAAATGTTATAGATCTTGCCAAACTAAAAAAAAATTAAACCAGGAAAGGGTGTTTATGGAAATAAGAACAAATATAAATGCGCTAACCACCTCATCTTCAATGCAGGGGTGGTTAATAAATGTTGCAAAAATAATAATAAAAAGGAAAATAATAATGACTGCAACTTCTTTTATTATTATTATTAAGCAATCCCATTACTGGGTATATACCCAAAGGATTATAAATTGTTCTGTTTTAAAGACACATGCACACGTGTGTTCATTGCAGCACTGTTCACAATAGCAAAGACTTGGAACCAACCCAGATGCCCATCAATGATAGCCTGGATAAAGAAAATGTGGCACATATATACCATGGAATACTATGCAGCCTTAAAAAATGAGTTCATGTCCTTTGCAAGGACATGGATGAAGCTGGAAACCAGCAAACTAATACAAGAACAGAGAACCAAATACTGCATATTCTCACTCATAAGTGGG